>JAEQBH010008974.1:0-146477 GCA_016808115.1 Tetrastigma voinierianum
ACTAAGGTTACAAAAGGTATAATGGGAACCCAATCCATCATCATAGCAACAAATACTAAGCATATCAATTTACATCATGATAAACATATATGTATGATGAATCAATGGAAAACACAAGGAATTTATTCCTCCAACCTCTTGGTTTCAACACCTTCGAAAAGGTGAACACCCAAACACCACATCCTTTCAGCTTCAAAAGTACTTGCAAAATCGAATAAAATGAGGGTGACACCCAATACTGCCTCATTGAGCTTGCCATTCAACCCCCAAGCACAAATTCAACCCCCAAGCACAAGAATCTCAACCTAATCTGAACCCTCCCACGCAACTCACCACCACCCACTTCCAACTGCCAATCCGCCAACTAGATTCATCTTATTTCGCCTTCCAATCCAGATCCAAACTAAAGCTCCAATTGTCTCCAAAATAATACACATTATTATGAGCATCATTCCAAGATAAAGCCAACCAGACTTTTAGTCTTGATTTATTAGCTACGTCTTCCAACCTCTGAACGTTTCCTCGTAAGATTTAGAGAGACTTTCCTTCTTCTCTGAATCGTCACGAGATATACGCGTTGAACTGAACCGCATTTGAGCCGCCACATCGCGCCTTTTTTCTTCCTCTTCCTCCCTACTTTCCAATCCATCCTGAAAGGCTTCCTTGAAAAACTACCACAGCATCATTCAACCCCTCCAACAGCAAAGCAAGGTCTCTCATACCAAATCTATAATCCATAAGGAAAGACCTCAACTCCTTTCCACGATCAGACCAAAGTCCTTACCCTTAATTGTCTCCTTCAAAATCTCAAATGAGAATCCACACTGAACCAGCATTCCTCACTTCCCCACCCCTCCCCCCGCGTCCCCCCCCCTCCAAAAAAAAAAAAACTCCTATTGAACCTAGCTTCCCTCGTAAGAGTTTGTCGGCT
This sequence comes from Tetrastigma voinierianum, assembly GCA_016808115.1. NCBI lineage: Eukaryota > Viridiplantae > Streptophyta > Magnoliopsida > Vitales > Vitaceae > Tetrastigma > Tetrastigma voinierianum. The sequence continues at coordinate 932 of JAEQBH010008974.1, forward strand.
CACACGAACATCTTGTTTAAGTGTACCAAACATGCGTGGTCACTGTAAGGACTCAAGAAACGAGAACCCCTCACCTCACCCCCTTACAAGAAAAACCTAAAAAAAGAGCAAAGCGCCTCAAAAAACCTAACCTCCCGCCCAATCAATGAAATGAACATAGGTCCATCCACTATTGACACTTAAGTCTTTGACCAAAAAAGATGTACAAAAAGAGACTTTAGCCTTAGTATAGACAAAACCTCATCTCTAAAAATAATGCCATTTCTGGTCTTCCAACCGCCCAAAATGCACAGCGTCCCCTATTCAAACCCCGCTTCTTTGCAAGAAAAATCTTTCCACCAGAGAACTCACTTGGCAAAACCGGGCGAGATCCAAAAAACGCGGAAAAAAGCAAATCCTAAAGCACTTTGCCTTAGAGCAATGAAGCGAAAAGGTGGTCCTTCATTCTCTTACTCTCCGTAGATAGAAGCGATAGTAACCGGCAAGGGTCAAACCCTTTCCGGTTGATCACGTTGAACCCGCCCCGTCGCCCGGCGCGCAGCTGACTAAGAAGTCTTCAGATACTCATGAAGAAGAGGTGTTTTGTTCAAAGTTTCACAAAAGATTTAATATGAAGAAAAACTATTTAACTGTCTTCCACACCTTCCCCATCTAAGATAATGAAATCTCTGATAAATTATCCATCTGATCGTTAATGGTTCTAATTAAACAGATCCAAGAACTCCCATCTCTCATATCTCTATTATCCCCACCAGTGGTTTTGCAATACGATAAAGAGGATATCATGAGAAACATCATTTAATATCAACCTTGATCTTCTGATCCCATCACAAGAACACTGATTCTTAAAGAAATTTCATTTTCAAGATTCACAAACCATCTCGATAACTTCCCTTTAGGATAATAGGAAGGGACTAATTCTCCCCTCCTCCTTATATTTTCTTTTGATAAACAACCACCGTAAGATTCTTCTCACCAAAGGTCAACCTATTTACTAGCGTTTGAACCGCATGATCTTCACATCAAGACCCTCGCTTCTCCTTTCCGGCAAATATGGTCATATCAATTCGTTTCGTCAAAATCTGGCGATCCACCCAGAGAAAACTCGAATCTAATAAGCCTCACTTCACCTTTCGTGTGAGTATCAAAATACATGAGGTGATTCACGATGCTCTTAATTACGATTCACTAATTTAGATATATATTTGCTTTTCCAAGAGGTGTTCTTCCTGAAGCACCTTCCATCCATCCAGTTTCAGCCACAGATTTCGCAAAACACCCATGGTGGCTAAGATAGTATCGTGGCGTTCCACCGCACCAATCATCACAGAACTAATATTAGATACCCCGCCACCGAATCATCTCGTCTTTCAACGATTCTTTAACGAGGATCCAACCACTGTTAACCACAAAGAAAGTCATTCGATCCGATCAGAAGATTCGACGTCGCCAAAGAAAACACAACAGATTCATCCCTCGCTAATTCTTCCACCTCATGATAGTATGGTCATATATTCACAACCGTCTTCACCTGATCCGCAAGGTTATCACTATAACGAAGATGGTAGATGGTGATCGTCGGCGAACAACTTCGAACTCAAAGAAACCATAATCAATGGATTCATCGGCGTTTTTAATAGAGCAATATCTGATCCGAATGAACCATTACCTCAAAGCCCATCTTCCGATGGATCCAACGAGCGAAAGACGGAATCAATGCGATTCATGATATATATAATATCCTCCAAACGAAAATTTATAATACTCAAAGTAGATCTAGCATTAGTTAATGCGCCAGATATCTGAGGAAACAATTTTTTGAAAGCGCCTCACCTATTTCAAAGAAAATTTTGCTCAGAACCACTATGGAAAACGTTTCGTTTTATCTTTTTGTGAAACATAACATGTACGCCACCAAAAATCTTGTTATTTTTAACGTTTTCTCAAATGTCCCCACCAGTACCATTTATAGAAAATACCTCAAAAGCTTCATCATTATTACAAAATCCGTTACCATATATATGCTAAATGCATGAATTAATCCATTAATTGCCATCGCTATCCTCCCAAAGATAAGTATCCTCCTACCAAAACAAAGTTGCACAATATAAGGCATCGAATATGAAAACCGGCGTTAGACTGTAAACATGGGCCAATAAAACTTAAACACACTCAACAAACAAGATAACAACAGAGCAAACGAACAAAGAAACAAAGAGAAAACGAAATCCGAACGCCCTATCAACAGACAGCATGAGTTCAAACATCAGAAACAAAGAAAAGAGATCGTTTACCAGCGCTGCAAACTGGCAACCGGAACAAGATCCGAACCTTCGCACCAAAAACATTTAGTAACACTATTGCAATCCGATTATTAACCTAATCCATTAGTTTAACAGTTATCGCGGTCGAATATCGAGCGAAAACATTATCAAAGAGCCGTTAACCACGAGCGGAGTTCAATGCGGCGTCGAAGAACGAGCTAACATCAGGGTTACGAGTCCCAAAACGACGACGCCCCTGATCCAAAAGCCTCCCACTGCACAATGATTCACTCGCTCTTCTTCCAGTCCCTCACATTTCATCCAGACATTTGAACACCAAAAAAATGTTCAAGTCCATAAACAAATTAAGTTTTTACTTATCTCTAAGATTCCCGACACTTAGGCAACTTACTGAGGCTGAAAACTAACAGTGACTTTTAGGACACACCAGTAATGTCAAATCTGAAAGGGAGATGCTGATACCACAAAACTCTCTATTTCCAAAATGCCATTTTTTTCCCTCATTTGTTTTATTTATGTAGCCAGGAAACCTCTATGCCCTTTGCTTTCAAGTAATGAAGTTTCTGGGTTAGGGTGAAAATTTATGGAGGTCAGCCATATGGTGCACTTATAAATAGCGGAGAAAAGGGGGAACTAGGAATGTCTTAAATCTTCTGAAAATAAGAGGTAAATGAATTAGGGAAAACTTTAAAAAAGAAATTTATGGAGGTTAGCGTGGTGCTCCTGGCAAGGAATAAGGAGAAAAAGGAAACTAATAATGTTTGTAATCCTAGCTTTGAAAATAAGAGGAGACCAAATTAGGGGAAAAAAAATCTTTCAAAAAGAAACAGTAGCTAAATATAACATTAAAAAAAAAGGTCAAAAAGCACTTGTGGGGACAAGAAATTTCAGAAAAGGAAATAAAAAATAAGCAGAAATCCAAAAGGCAAACAAAAAGAATAAGTGAAGGCCAAAGAACTCAAACAGAGAAATGGGAGAGCACCATCAAAGAATAAAAGAAGGCCAGAGGATCAGATGTCAGTAAAGACCAAAATAAGATCGTTGCTTAAGATCAGAACCTTTTTGGGTTAAGAAGTTAACATGGATCATCAATTATGCAGTGGCCAAGGTGGTGGAGAAATCCAAAATGATCAAAGATTTTACATCTTAGAGTCCACTCATTTCTAAAGCTTTACAGCTACAATGACAGGTAGTACTAGAACCCTAGTCGAGATACCAGTAAACAAAGCTCATTATGAAAAAAAGATGGAATTAAGAGAAAGAGTGTATGTAAATCACTTTGGAAAAACCTAGACAATCCTAATTATATAATAGATCTGGAAAAAAGCCTCTAAAGGCAAATGGCTGGAAACAATATCTTACAGGAAAACATTTGACCAGCAAGATGATTGATAAAACCCAGCTATGATGGGCATGTTTAAAATATCATTTACCATGTCATTAGCTAATCTAGAGCTAAATCACCCTATTCCCCTGTAGAACAGGTATAATTATTTAATAGTAAGAAAATGAATCTTGTTCATGGTTCACATAGCAGCCATGTATTACCATTGTCAAAAATTTTGTGAACATAACATTTCTATTCAGTATTCCCATCACAAAATGTAGAAGCATGATATTCTATTGCAATAAACAGGGCAAGCTTGCCAACTGCAATCCCCAAATATCTGTTCCAAAGAGGGAACAGATGAATGGTACAGGTTTAATCAACACCATTACAGAAGACCCAAAAAGATCTGAAGATGTGGTGGACAATGAAAGAATAATCCATATACATAGAAAGCAATAAATGTTCAACTGTTAAGAAAGGTAAAGTATGCTTGATAACTACAACACCAGTTCCTAATTAGTTATTCAATCAGCATACAGAATTATTCGAAGTCAGATGCAAATTCCTGCTGGAAGATTTAATTTAGTGTCAGAACAACATCTTTTCGCATCCCAATCAATGTTCCAAAGAGTTCTTTAATTATTAACCACAAACCATTCATTCCTCCTTAGTATGATACAAAATGAAAAATCATGACAGAATATCGTTGATCGTCAATGGCGTCGATCGCGGATATAACAGACAAAAGATCCCATTCCAGCTTTTGTTAATAAAAATTAGCTAATTCTTGATGTGGTTCATAACCAATGACTCGACATTCGTCGTCATCATCAACGATTCACATCCGAGAGTCACCACGCCCATGTCGTTGCGACAGCAATTCGCTCGCCTTCAACCAACACGAAGAACAGCAGAAGATATAGGCTTTATTTCCGTCACAGACGAGTTCAGATATCGGAAGAGATCATCGCTCAGGTGATCAATTCATCTCGGAGATTTTAGCGAGCGGTCACTGCACTTCAGAAACGTCCAACGATAACCGCGATAATCACCTGGCATCGTCGAATTAAAATCAGTCTAACGGTAGAATGGAGAAGAGTTGGTCGAACACGAAATGCGCGCGGTATAAACCTCAACCACCGCGAATGGCGCGCAAAATGATAAGACCAACTAATGTTCGCGATCCGGCAACCGCCAACTCAGCAGCGAGTCGAGACGATTATTCGCCGCGAATGGCGTGCGATAATTATCGCGTCGGCGTTACGCGCTGATCACCGAACCACGACTCTTTCGTTCCAAGAAAAACCGAGCGTCGATCACCCGACAAAGCGGCGAACCGGAACCATCAACATCCGCACCGCAATTCATGAAAGCCCGTTCCATATATATGTCTGTTTTGCAATATGTCACCTGATCTCCAAATGTCCACTTATCCATTGTCATTGAAAATTAACAAATATTCTATGATGATACAATTAGAGCAATTAAATAACATAATGAGTAAAGGAAGAATTCTAAATGTCTTATTTTACATCTGAATAATCTTTACCATTAACAGTTTATAATCGCCATGTCACCCTTTAGTAACACCACATTCATCACCATTATGAGAAACATAAAATAATCTGAGATTCGCATCGTTAAACACATAGCATGGTTTTGTAAAATGGATCCAGAGATCGTCATCATTCGGTTAGATATATATGCACAGATTTTTGAAAAGTGAACTGAGATTTCATTTATCTAATAAGTATATATTTAATTCTGAGAGCGCCAACCTCGATCCGTTCTCGCTTCTTCTTCCACACAGTCATTCCCACAGCATTCAATACCAGCACCACCCAGCCTGTATCAGTAGAAAATGAAAGAAGGTAAGTGAGGACCAACAAATCATCACCATTGATACTTTGATACATAACATTAGGTGAAGAGTCATCTTAAGGTCAAGTTTTACACTTCATTCACAAATTTATCAACATTCAAGACTCTTGAAATAGCATCTAATAAATTGGCTTACACCTAGGCTTAGTACATTGGATCCGTGATGTATATCATATCCCACACTATCTTCATTACTCACACATGTTATCAGGTTCAATCCACATTCCACCACCAATACGTCAACATCTTGCAGAATCAATTCTCCAAGCCTGAGGATTGTATGTTTATTCTGATAACATATCCGCATCCAAGACCCAGGCGGTCATTTGGCTAAAATGCACTAATAATGAGAATAAAACAGTTTGGCCAGATATGTCATACGTTTTCCACTTCATCTGGTCACAAATCTTCTAACTACTTCAGCCATCCGAAAACAATTAAAACACTTCCGTTTTTTTAGAAATATTATCTTTATTTTTATAAGTAAAACACGATATATTAAACACAAAGGAAGCTAATCTACGACGTGACCCCAGATATATGTACGCAGCGGTTCACGAGAATACGCAAAGAAAGGCGCAGGCGTGGTCAAAACACAACATTACTTTGAAAATCATTACATCAGTCATCGGATCCTTGATCGTGCGTTTCGAAACGCTGAAGATATCAACTTTTTAAAGAAAAATTGAATGTTCGACTCAAACGAGAAGTTCGATGAACGCCAAAAACACAGAAAACATAATAAAACAAAGATTATACCATTTTTTCCCGATTTGATCCCATTGCACGAGTAAAACCGATCAACGATCTCTTTACGTCTCTTATTTATTAAGCAACGAGAAACAATAAATCCAATCAAAATCATACTCATAACGAAACACATATCCGCACCACAGATCATCCGCTGGTCAACCCGTCAGAGCGGCCCAGCAACTGGAACATGATAATCACGTCCGCTCCAAAACGCCGATCATCGGAAAGTCTCCGGCGAAGTCATCCACATTGTCGCCTGCGTCCTCGCCGAACTATCGAATCGGCACTCGTTATCAGATGATCGATTCGACGGAGTTGTTATTTCGAACGAAAATTGATTGAGTTTACTTATCTTCCGGTTCTGGCGTTAAAATCAACTTCAACGATTATCTCAATTTGTATCCCATTGATTTGATTAACCCATGCATCCCACTTCCTTCCATTTTTGAAACCCCCATTGATGATCCATTGACAGTCCTTTGAAACATACCATCCACAGAATATACTAAAAGAAAACACCAGTTAGTATTAACCTCACCTCCATTCCGTTACAATGTCCTTCACTTTTTCTGGGGATGCCACCAACTTGTTATTTGGTTAATCACATGTCATCCTTTATTTTACATTATCGATTCCTTATTCATCTTTTTTTCCTAACCAACCTCTCTTCACTTCGTATCTCGCCACGCCCATTTTGTTCATATTCGCCCGCGGATGCGAAGCGTTCTCGGGAACTCACCAGATTACATGCGCCTTCCCATACAACGCCGATATTTCTCATCCAATGCCGCCTTTCGTGATTCATCCTTCTCACGCGCATCTGTGTTTCATCACCGCTTCTCTTATCAACCATTTCTCTGATTACCTTCTCCATTCCACAAAATGTTCCTGCTTCTTTGACCACTTAAAGTTCATACTCATTGTCATCAACGTATTGATATAGGCCCTTGCTTACTCATATCTCGCGGTGTGCAAATATCCTCTTCAAGAACGTTTCGAAACCGGAAAATGACTTTTCCGAAACTAAAACAAATAAGGACGTTTAAATGTCGCAAAGTTCCAAATAAACTGATATGATGAAAACTTGATTTCACCCGCTGATTCGTCTCAATGTCTGACTAATCCACTTACCCCGCCAATTCAAGATACCGATTTCAGACTTATAATCGCGCTTCAATGATCCCCAGTATTTGATTTTACGAGATCTCGAGAAGCAGGAATAACCTCAAGTTAAGTTTATTTAAAATAAATTGAACTTGAGCCAAGATAAAAATAAATTGTTTCTCGACAAACGAACCTGCATCTGTGCGTGGACATGGCGCCTTTGTGGCCTTGTCTTTAAAACTTAAAGATAAGCATAGAAAATGAGATGGAGTGGGGAAGAGGACAGATTTTTCTGTCGGGAGAAAGAAAAGAACCCGTAGAGAGAGGAAATGAGAGGGAGGAGAGAGAAGCTCTAGCTTCTCCCACGCATCTACTGAGATTGGTGGTGGATCTCATCGCGCCAAGACTTAAGGCTCTAAGTACTGGTGGTAACGCCAGATTGAAACGGCGAATCGCGAAGATCTCGTTCAGCGTTCGGAGGCCGGATTTAGGCCCCCGCCCGAAGTCTCTCTATCCAAGATAGGAACCTTCCTACTAATTCTATTTTCCATCAGAGTCAAGCGGTCTCAGTCATTCGTGGCCGTTGGATTACGCGAGAACCAGAAAACTGATTTTCAGTCACGTCAAGAGGTTCCAACGACGGTCACACTTCCAAACTGATCAGCTGATCCGGCGGAGTCTTTGATTCGAACCATCCATAAGCAATCACAATCGGAATCCACTCCAAAATGATTAAAACGAGATTCTGTTGTCCATCAACATCAACCATGAGATTCAACTTTAGACGCCACGACTTCCTTCGTCCCATCCGATCGTTCTCGATCTGGAAGTTCCTGAGTCCAGAATCCAATGATACGTCGTGAACACTTCGCGTCATTATTCTTCCGCGCCAATCGCGAATCGGCGCGCAATCGTTTGTCGTGATGACGCAAATTAACATTTGAAACGAACATGTTGGTTGGCGACATACGCATACGATATATCATCCACGAGGTTCAGGAAATGCATAAGTTTGTATGATCGGCGCCACCGCGTTGGGTCGTCGCGCCATCGGTGATCCGATCGATCGCACCGAGGTCAGTCAATCGTTCATCGAGCAACAACGGCTCCCGACTCAATGGTACGTTAATATTATATTGGCACGAACGCGAATTAATTCGAACCATAACACGACGGTGATCTCCACTGATGCGCATAATGAATCATAAAATGCGTTATGAACTCCGCAGATATACGCGATAAACAATATCATCGACAAATCACAAAGAAGAAAAATGGAAACCAGCATCGGTGTTCGGTGTCATGTTATCGCCCAGAACAAAGTCCAGCGTCATCGGCGAAATTCGAGGTCGCCTAATACGCTTTCAAACGCCACCATTCCGAGCGGCGTTCATCGAACGCATCCGAAAACCCACCAAATTTATCGAGTATGTCCAATAAATTATATCGGCATTGGTCCAATAAATTTGATATCAAGATCGCCCAATGAGTTTCAAACGTTCGTCCTTCGTTTTAAAACACTTTTCTGCCGCCGCACACACCACGCCAGTCCGCGTGAGCACCCCGCACCGTGATCGCGAGTGGCATATCCCCAATCACGCGATTCCATTCTGTAATTGACATAATCGCGGATTGGAATGTGTTCGCGGGTACGACCATCAGACGCGCGACTTAGCAGGAAAATTTCAGTTTCGATCAGATTGCATTGCTCACCCGGCCGTGGACCTTCTTCGTGCCAGACGCGGCATGATGGTTCACCAAGAGCTCATAATGGCGAAGAAAGCTTCGATCGGTTCAGATCATATTCGAAAGTTTCATGCTGATATATGTTTATACGATGGCGTAACGAACCCTTTAATGAATTGTCCCATAACGCGCTTTGATATGGTCGAGTGGCGACAATAACCTGGCGTCATCATTTATATGGATCCATATATTCAGGCATGATTTGGGACGTGTCGCTCCCGATCCATATTATGCGATTTCAGATTCCATAAACGAGAGCTCACCAATTTCGTTAACCTATCCGGAGCGGATTCGATCGAAAAAGTGTCGCTATCCGGCGATCCACGAACCTCCCACGTCATTTACTTCGTTGAAGACCTCAATCGATGCGCCACGTTTATCAACACTATCGTCATCGGTATCGCAGCATTCGAATCATCTAACCTCAATTCCGTTCGCGAATCTTCTTGGTCATCCTTCGCTTTATTTATCACGCCGGTTCGTCGATTCAACCAATCGATACTTCGTCCCGTGGTCGATACGGCAATGGTTTAAGAAAGAACGCCTTCCGAACCACCGGCAGCATGGATCGCCACCCACAAAGCGGAACCTCATCGGTTTCGTTGATTGAGAGGTTAGCGGTCATCCGGCAAACGGCGATTCGCGCCCGAAGTTTCAATTATTGCCGCGAGGCGTATCAAGGCACGTCCGATCATTATTTTCCCGAATTCGATTTATTAATACCTCCGATTTCACTTACGATTCTGAACCAGCGCCATCAACTTCGAACCATTTTTACAAAGATTCGAAAATCCGCGGTTTTTTAGTTTACCGCACGTCCAATCCAGACTCTGGCGGTTATTTCGTGGCAGAGCATATTCGGATCCAGAATAACGCCATGCCACGGCGTCAGACGGTCCGGCGATCCAAACGCCAAACCTATTTTGAGGACGAGATTCCACAGATCCACAGAGAAACGATCGTCGCAATGCCACCATCATCCCGCCGCAACGATTTCCGTGAGTGTTATCATCATCCTCGGCAATCATCCTCCAGAGGCTACCAGATGCAATTGATCCATATCTTACGCGCCGGAAATAACACCAGCCAGCGCAGTTTACGCTGGCGAAATGAGAACATATTCGTTCGCTTCGCCACAACATGTAAATCGCTAAGCTCACCCATCGACAGATGCACCACTCGTGGTATCAGGCTTTTACGGTAACCTAATATCCTAGAATCGTAAGAAACAAGATGTGGTGGTCAGATCTAGTGTTGAAGCCGAGTGTTGAGCTACCCTACATATTGCATCTAACCTAGTCTTGCATGAGAGGACCAAGCATATTGAAGTGGACTGCCACTTTATCGAAGTGAATATTGCATCAAGATGCGTGGCTACTAATTTCGTCAATTCAAATGACCAACTAGCAGACATCTTCACGATCTCAAAGGTCCTAGGATTAAGTACATCTATGACAAACTTGATACATATGACTTATATGCTCCAGCTTAAGGGAGAGTGTTGAGTATCTTATTATTTTCCTTTTTCTATACTTATTTTGTTCCTTATTCTATTCTAATTTTGTTTCCTTTCTCATCCTCTTCTATCATATGCCTTACATATATATAGATGTGTATATATATATATATATATATATATATATATATATATATATATATATATATATATATATATATCTATATAGACCTTTCATTAATCAATGAAATATGAAATTTTCCTTCTCTTTAAGAAGTTCTAGCATTTACTTATGAGGGCTCGATTCCTTAGAAATCTTCCGATCAAGCCCACCCAAAGTTATAGCTTTGATCCTAGCAAATAAGGTGATCTCTCTTGCCCTTCCTCATTCAACAATGAAAACACAAGGCCAATTCCCTTCTTACTCACTTGCTTCAATGCAAAGCAGTATCCATCATAATGTATTTATTCTTTCTTTTAAATCTTTGAAAGACACTTTGTTTAATTCTTTCAGTTTGATTTAACAAATTGTAGTTTCTTCATAAAATTTATGCTTTTTTAACCCTTCGATTTGAAACTCTCTCAGTATAATAGTCTGTATGGCATTGTTTGACCTAAAAATTGTTTTTAAGGAAAAATCAAGTACAAATAAACACTTGATGAGTGATTTTCTAAGACACTTCCAGAGTAAATATCCTTCCTCTGTGGCTAAGTGGTATACACTGTCAAATGCACTCTAAATCTTCCCGGCAAATTTGGGTGGAATAACTACATGTTCTCAAACCTATAAAGTGGTGGTTCCCCTTTGAAAGATTAATCTTTTTCTCCTAAAAATAAATATGAAGTGCAAATAAGAAAAACACATCAAAATGAACTAGTTAAATTTAGTACAAGTAAAGCACAATGAGCAGCCCAAGGTTCCAACTTTGAGTTATTAGGAGAGTGAAGAAAGTAGTTAAAAGGTAACTAATGAAAGCTGGTTATCTAATTGAAAAGTTAACCATTACCATGTCTTTTCATCAGCTAGAAGACCCCATCCACGACCTTCAAGTTCTGAACAACTTTGTTTTAGCATACTCACATTTCTGGAATCTCTTTAAACATTAAAAACATGAAACACCAAAAAAAATATTAATATTAATACAAGAATAAAAGTATATTGAAAAAAGACACCAAAAACACTACCCAAGGTATACAAGGGGTATAAAATGAGCCAAACAAAAGCATACAAAAGGCAAAGAGGCCACACGACCAGAAACAAACTCCCCTCCCACCCTCAAAAAAGACCCTGCCGATCTACCACAGTTTCTTATAAGAGGACTTTGAATAAAAAAACCAAAGACCATGTCCAAATATCCTTAAAATTGAATATAATACTATGACACTATTTTCCTTGTTGTCGAATGCTACATTATTCGTTTTCCTGCCAAATCGTTAGAAAAAGGATTAGGGGGCCATTCACTACACTTTCACTTTTCCTTGTCCCAAAAAAGAGTTTTGTACCAACCGAGAAGCAACCCTTTCATTGTAGGGGTAAGGACCCATGCCACACCAAATAAGGAATAGAGAAGATATTAAACATCCTTGGTCATGTGGTAGTGTAAAAGAATATGATCACAAGTTCCCTCCTCCCTGCACTAATAGCACCTATTTGCGACCGCTTCTCTACAAAGTGTTAACAGTTAAAGTTTTACCTCATGTTGCCTCAGCCCAGTCCGAAACACTGGGAGCCTAGAACTCCAAATTACCTTAAAAGGAAAATTAATCAGTTGTCGTGCTTCCAAATGTTTACATAGAGATTTGATAGAAAATTTACCATCCTTTTCCCCATACCACACCAATTTATCCTCCTCATCCTCCTCCCATGCAATCTCAAGAGCAACCACTCCAAGTCTATCTCCCAATCATTAAGTGAAAGTAAAATATAACTAGCAAATTAACTAAGAGGGGGGTCAATTGGTTTTCTTAAAAACTTTTTGCAAATCATCAATAAATTCACAAATTTAACTACAAGAGCATAAAATAAGGAGGTAAGTAGAGGATGCAAATTTCGGTTTCTCAATAGTTTTACTACACTTGCCTACATCTATTTCTCCCTCAACCTTGAATCGAAAGCGGTTCTCCACTAGTTTCAAGCTCCAAGCCCGAGCTTCTTCCTTTTATGGATTTGGCTCAGGTGGGCTCTTCTGATCTCTTTAAGCTATACACTTGAAACTTTCACTTTTAAGCACGATGAGACCTCTCTAGCTCAAAATATTGAAGCAAATACAACTCGAAGCTAGGATGAAATCAAAGATGCAATCTAGGATATGCAAATGAGAATTGAATGCACTAAGAGATGAAATTGAGAATTAATGAGCAAGAGGAATGGCAGTTGATTACTTTAATACAATGTATCTCATAGCCATAAATGATCCCCAAGCCTCAATATATATGGGGGAAGTCTCGAGTAGCAATTTGCCTCGTAAACCAATCATCAAACGGTCAGATTAATAACCAGTCGCTGTGCATTTAATGCATCATGTGTTATCGTTGAGTTGACTATTAACTCACCGCTAGCCTAACCGGCCAACCATTTGAACTCCCCAACCACTGGGCTTCATAAAAATTAAAAACTAACACTTTACTTCAACGGTCGATTTGCACTTTTCCGGCTGTAACCAACAATCGTTGACGGAACTTAATCGATCAATTGCAACCGCCCCGACCTAACAACTCAACCGATCATTGTCCAAAAATGCTGCTTAGGTCCGTATCAATTCTTCACTCCAACCAATTTTGAACCTTAGTTAAATCTTTTAAAACGATTTAAACTCCAAATAACTGTTTACGGATTAAATACCGCTATAAAACATTTAATCAATTTAAGTAGAACAGTTAAAAACACGATGTGCTGCAAAGAATGTTCAAAGGCCCTAACAATGGTCACTTTGTGTTCTTTCTTCAATCACCCTAAACTCCATAGTCTTTAAACATTGCCTTTAACTTTAAACACCTAAGGTTTGACTATCAAACTCACCTTTCAAATAATATGCGATTTTAAACACAAAACCGAGTTGGCGAAGAATATGCATGTACGATATATTATACCCTACCTTTACATGTATTATCCTAAACTTTGAAAGATCTCTGCGAAGTTCTCGAGTTTAGAGTCTTGCTGCTTGCTATCTTTCGACTTTGAATTCTTGATTCTTAAATGAGTGAATTGTCTCTTAAAGAACTCAATCAAGTACACCATTGTCATCTTAAAACTTGAAATATCTTTCATTCGATGTCAGACGTCCACTTCAACCTATCACTCGGTCTCTTGTTAACCATTAGTAACTCAATAGTCTTGTTTGTTATCATCAAAACCTCAATTAGAGGTACCATTGGGCCAACAATAAGGTTCCTACCAAAGGAGGGAACCCAACAACCCCCCCTCCAAGGAATCACTATATATATATATATATATATATATATATATATATATATATATATATATATATATATATACCCAAGGGTACCTCTAATTGAGGCTTTGATGATAACAAACCAAGGAAATGGTTTACTTGAGATGAGTGACAAGTGACAAGTAATTATGAACTTCAAGTCAAGATCATTCATCCACGAATTGAGACTATTCAAGTTCAAGAAGTGAATCCGAGCTCAAGTATAAATTGAAGACTTTGTAAGAAGCTTAGGAATCTATGTAAGGTGAATGCATTGGTGCACTTGAGGGTATTTTTCATTTTTATGCATCACTTCATAACTTGGTTTTATGTTTAAAATTGCATACTTTGTTGAAAACCTGAGTTGTGCTTCAAACCTTAAACGTCATAGCTCAAAAAATGTTTGTAAGTTAAGCTTCTAAGGTCAGAAATCTTTAATTCAAAACGGAAAAGTATAGGAGTGAAGGAGGTTCTTTCTGGACGAAAGTGCAGCTCTAAGAAGTCGATCGAATGTTGCAATTAGGTAACGGGTCGACCGATTAACCTCTTCCTTCTGAACGAAGCATCCCTTATTTCGGTCAATGTGCTTTGTAAAGGGGTAGTTCTTATCGCTTCTTTCGAATAAGGTCGAGTTTGTCCCGGACGGCGATGGCTCTTCCTTACAAGGTCCTATGTGCTCTAGACGGTCAACAGCCTATCAATCTGATCACCTATAGTGCATTAAAATGCAATCTAACGACTAGTCATCCGTGACGATCGCTTGGCTCATACCGACAAAGCCTCCCGAGACTTTGTCTCTATAAATTTAGTGTGGTCGGAGATCATTTACGTGGCTATGAGATTCATCGCATTAAAGCTCCTCTAACTCCGCAATTACTCTCACACATTAATCTTATCTTGTTTCTTGGTGCATTTGCTCCACATTTGCATACCTTAGAGTGCACATTGCTTTCATCCTAGTTTCGATTGTATTTGAGTGATCATTTGAGCTAGAGAGAGCATTTATTGAGCTTAAGAATGATATTTTCAAGTGTGTATAGCTTGAAGATATTGAGAAGAGCCTATTGGAGCCAAAATCCAAGTGAACAAGAACAAGCTCGATCAGGAGCTCAAGTATAGTGGAACCCTACCATCAAGGTTGAGGAGAAGTGGACGTAGGCAAGAAGTGGCTAAAACACTTTAAAACAAGTATGCATATTCTATCTCTTCTTTTGCTTTTTTTTTTTTTTTTTTTGATAAGTAAAAGAGAACGTATTAGAAGGTGTTAAAATATGGCTTAGAAGATATAAAAAGGAGGCAAACCTTCCCCCCATCAGCACAAAACTAGCTAAGCTGTACAAAAAGCAGCCCCACTCATTTACAAAAGGAAAGGCAAATCTCTTACTCTTGCTTTATTATTGCTCTTGAATTACTTTGAAATTTCTATTTGTTTGTGAAAACTTTTAAAAATCCAATTCAAACCCCTTATGATTCTAACTTACAGGTAATAAATCCAAAGTTATGTTTTTTTCTCCCACTTCTCTTCATTACTACTTTTTTCAACTCCAACATCTCCTTTCATCACTATCTCTGCAAAACCATTCTCTGATATGCCCAAAATAGCTTTTCGTCCTAAAATGAAGAACCTCTAATGTTATACTCAATCTGGAGCTTAGGCTCCACCTTGCATCAGAGGAAAACTAGGTTCTTCCCAACAACACACTTTACCATGTGCACCAAATGTCAAATTCTTGTAGAAGAACCAAGTGTTACACAAACATATATGAATAGTTACAAGGATTCTAGCTTTACTCTGATTTTTGTAAAATAAAACGCAACGGTAATAAACAGGTGTGCACTCTGTGCTGGTTAGGCCATTCAAGCACGTTTCTCCACATGCACTTACTTCAAGATCATAGCATCATACTTGCATTCACAGATTGCAATATCCTCTCCTGCTGCTTTTTATATGCCTGCAAATACAATAGGATGATATCAACATGCATAAAATTTAAAAAAAAAACGGAAAGAAAAAAAATTAACTCTATAAGCCATTGTTGTTGATATAGTAATTAATATAAAGCCATTGGTATTGCTTTAGATGCCCACTATAGTTCTCTCACACTCCCAACATGCCAATTATAAGAGACCTGCAGTTACAAGTAGCACCACAATTATCAAACATACAGCACTGGTTGAAATTCCAGAAATCCCATACACACATCAAGAAGAATCACAACACTGGCACTGCAATAGATTATGTTCATGAACTAATTTCCTTCAGTTTTAGCATGTACTATAGTTGTTTCTAAAGATCCCCAGCACTTAACACCTTATAACTCCCAACAATTTTATAAACCTGTTTTTGTAATCCAAGTAAACAGTACACATTCTAATGGAGAAGCAAAAAGCAATAATTCCCTTTGGAACGAACCCTGAATCTTCACCAGGATAAGCCCATCACTATTTTTAAAACAACTAACCAGCTTCAAAATGAGTTCTGTTTGAACAAGAAACCTCAATTTTTAAAATCTAAAGACCTCATGCATCAAGCCGCTAGCATAAGAACCCTTCAACCATTTAGAAGGCAGTTACTTCACCTTCCAAGCCTTCTTGCTTGGGAGTTGATAAATATGAGTCACATGATAGTTGAATGAAATAGGCAAATGAATATTGACATTCCAAATCTTGTAGTACTTCAAACAGCATGTGACTGAATATGTTAGGAAATTTCAATTTCTACCTTTGATAGATAGTCCTCATAGAATGAATAGATTAAAAGTAGTGAGAGCACCAAAGTGCATGAAAACAACCAGAATGCATATATTGAAGTATATGCTACAAATTTGCAATGGGAAATACTGCATATTTTATCAGTAGCTAAATTATTTTCACTGCACCAAATCAAGAAAATTCTTAGGTTATGCTACAATTGCACTTACAAGCCATAGACAATTACAAACCATCATCCATACATGATATGCAGCCTGTGCTCATAGTTCACGACCATATTTACTAAGGAGTTATAATAATGTTGTAGTTTCTTTTAAATCTATTCTTAATGACGGTAGAGACTTAGAACTTTGCAAGCTAACATACTGGCTAGGTAACAGCCTTGGCACTTAAGATTGTAATCAAAAGTTTGATTGAAAAAGTTTTAATCTTATGATGGACCACTGTATCAGATTTCCCATTAGAACCCTACTGCCTGCTAAATCCATCTCATATACATGGCTTCATGAATGACCAAGTGGCTGCTTCTTTGAACTCCTTACAATGAAATAAAATGATGAAACAAGGTACAAACCCTCATATGATCTCATCTAATGATTTCTATTGGTGCTCTGTGGTTTAATGCATTGAGCATCAAAATATCATATTTTACTTTTATACTTAAAAATGATATCTTGAGTGCAGAGACAGTTTTATTCTCTCTACACCTTATTAATTCTATTTGGAATTTTTTTATCAGAACTTATTAATTCTGTTTGGAATGATAGCAATAAACTATTACAAGAAAAAATACAATTAATCCTCAAAAACAATCTCCATGTTGAGAAAAAGAATGTCTCACAAATGTAACATGGACATAAATATCCAATATTATTTTTATAAATGTCACTGATAAAGATGCAATTTTCAGCAAAAACAAACACTAATATAAGAAGAAAGGAAAAACCCCTTACTTTCTATAAGAGAAATCATTTCGATTAATATGTATGCACTCCGGTACTCCTTCAATTTGTTGTTCCTTCCATATTTAAAGATTTTTCCTGTTACTTAATTTGTACCAATGATGCACCACTATAGAACCTAGAAATGGGGCAGTGGAAAAGCCGCAAAAAGAAAAAGAAACAAAAAAATATAAAATATTTGAAACAAAATATACATATAATGAACATGAATTATGTTAATCATGGAACACCCATCAGAGATGGCAATGTGGCAGTTCTGAAACAGGTCAGCCCTCTCCCTTCTCCACCTTTAAAAGACTAACCAAGGGAAAATGAGAAACATAGTGATGGCTAGTTTAAATGAATGGATTTTTTTTTTTTTTTTTTTGGTAGGTAATAAAAATTGTATTAGAAAGAAAAACGTAAACAACATGAAAAAAGAAAAAACAATGAACAAAAAGGAGCACGAAAACACAAAAACCTGCTACCCTACCCTAGGTGTGCCTATCCAATCCACAAAATCTACCATTAAGAAAATCCCTTCATTAATATAGAATTGAACCCAATCCCAAAAAAGAAACAAGAATTCTTAATGTTTTGGTCCATGCTTTCAATATTATCAAAAGCTCTCCTATTTCTCCCGCCACTACATTCAAAAGAGACACAATGGAGCTCCCGAGTGTTTTTCATTTTTCTACCAACAAAAGACCCATGCCAAAGATAGGAGGACTTCTAATCGGTGAGGCACACTCAATAAATGACTTGAAAAGAGCAAAGATCACTTCCAAAGAGACTAGTTTGAACGATGGATAAGAATAGTCATTTGTCTCTTCGTCACTCGTATAAACAGCATATGTTAAGATCATATCAAAATCGTATTTATTCAATATCACCCATTCACGATTCAAGAGGGTGAACGATCCACTTCCTTTTAAAGAATCAAATATGCCCAATCAAAAACAGACCGCTGTAATTGTGGACCGATTCAAGAACGATTTAATACCGATTCTCAAACATGCATCAAGAAATTTAAAAACTCTACCAAATAAAAGAATGAAATACCTAAAATAAAACTGAATGCATGTAGGAATTGGGCATTCACGCGAAGAAACAACCCAACCTTGCAAGGCAAGAAACGGCATGTGAGAACACTTAAGCTTTGAGCTGTGAAGAAGAACGTTAAAGATGACTTTGATATGATTTAAGAAAGAGAGACTGATGATGATGACAACCTTTAAACTGAGATAATGGCTTAGCTTAATCTATTAGTAGTTTATTATTATATGAAATGATTCTATTAGTATTTAGTATATTCAACCATCACTAGTATTTGAATCTCTTTTAACTTCTTTAGATCATCAACTTGGTATGGTTTGGTTTGAAAATATTATAAGCTTATCATTTAAACAAATATTTAAATAGTGCTTATGCTAGAATTATATAAATTACATATATCTTAACTACTTGATTATAAAAATGTAAAACGTATCTACGATTCGATTCATTCATTCTCATTCACTAATCAAGCATTTCGATTCTCGATTCGAATCACCGTAATAAACCATGTCTGTTAGTAAACCTCCAACCCCTTCTTTTGAGCAAGTCAAGAGTCAAAATCCTCATTCAAGTTACTTCCCGAACAACAAAACTAACTCTTGATAGAACCCAAGAATGCCAAACAACACCAAAAGGAAACGGCTCAGCTATCCTCATAGACAAAGAGGAGTAAATGGCTTAACAAAAAAGATACCATTCTTTATGGACAACCAAATCAAAACATCATCAATGCCCTTAAACAAATATAAGAGGATAATCAGAAACCATGCACATCCACTGTTCCTGGGCCATGAAAACTAATTTGCAGAAACCAGGTTCCAACTTCCATTTCTCCCAAAAGGAAACTCTGAATATAGAAGTGCTGTGAAAAGCATCTCTTAAAAACAAATCCCTACACCATTTATCTTCCCAAATTTCACCTACTTCCAGCCCAAACCGTGAACACAGTATTTTTTATCAGAAACGAACATGAATATATATATATATATATATAAGGATGAGATTTCCTTTCTTCACTTGCCTACAATAGCCCATTCCACAGGAAATTCCTTTCACTAGCAAATTAAACCATTTGCCTAGAATAGCTTCATTCATGTGGATAAAATGCTTAGAAATCTAAACCCCACTTTGTTTTGTACAAACATTGGGGATTATTTCACCAAGTGTGGCTTTTGTTCCAAAGCCTCTCCTCCCCAAAAGAAGTCCCTCTAAATCTTTTCTAACTGGCAAAGAACCTTCATTCGATGAGATGAAGCAGACATGAAATAAATTGGTGTCAAGAGGGTATTCTTCACCATTGCCAACTCCACTCCTTTGAAAGATAACGACGTTTTCTACGCGGCTAATCGTTTCGAAATCTTCACCATATCCCACACCTTAAGCCTTGAAAGGCCCCAAGGGTAGCCCTAAGTATG
Source organism: Tetrastigma voinierianum (assembly GCA_016808115.1). Taxonomy (NCBI): domain Eukaryota; kingdom Viridiplantae; phylum Streptophyta; class Magnoliopsida; order Vitales; family Vitaceae; genus Tetrastigma; species Tetrastigma voinierianum. The sequence continues at coordinate 21,042 of JAEQBH010008974.1, forward strand.
TGGTTCGAGGTCCCACCTTACAAACTCAAGACTCCCACAAGATCCCTCTACATTTAACACTTCTCCAAAAGAGATGAGCTCACTTTTCTCAAAATTAATCTTCAATCTTGACAGTGTTGCAAACAACATAAAAATCCAACTCATGTACTTGAGATTCTCCTTACTAGCATCACAAAAAATGAGTATATCATTTGCAAAGAACAAGTAAGAAATCTCCTCGATTTCAGCATGTCTTCCTCTTACTTGGAAGTTGTAGATAAACCCACCTTTATTTTCCTTCATAAGAATAAGAAAATAGTCTCCATCGCCAAAATAAACAAGAGGATAAAGGATTCCTTTGTCTTAACCCTTTAGAACTTTCAAAGAAGCCTTAAGGGAACCCATTGATCAAGTCAAAAAAGAGAACTAATCAGATGCCCCATCTAAACCAATGGACCCACTTAGAGCCAAACTCTAATTTCTCCAACTCAGCAAGAATAAAGCTTCAATTGACATGGTCATATGCTTTTAAAATGTCCAGCTTACAAAGAACCTCACTCAAGTTGGCTTTCATTTTAAAGCCAGTGGCTTCATTTGCAATCAACACAACATCCAAGATTTACCTCCTCACCACAAAGGTATGTTGAGAATATGACACTAGAAAGGCCCTTGAGGCCTCACTCAAGGGGTAAGAGGAGGGGGGATTGGTGTACGGAAATTCCCAAGCTCAAGTCTTCATAAGAATAGAGTACTATAACGATGTAATGCAAAGTGAATAGATGTAAAAAAAAAAAAAAAGAGTAAGAAATAAAATAAATTTAAAAAAGAAAAAGAACCGTCATGGCACCCTTTGTATACTCCCTATATATGTCTTGGGCTGCTTTTTTTTGGCTCCCTTTTTGTTCATTAATCGCATTTCTACTACCTTCTTAAGACAATTGACAAGAAATTAATAGCTAGGAGTCTAAAATTTTCGCAACCAAGCTATTTGGCCTTGGAAATCTTTAAGGTCTATTGTCTCCCCACTTTTTGGTGTCAACGACAATAAAAGTGGGAATTTAGGACTTTGGTAGGTTCCAAGATCATGAAATTCAGCCCAAAAATAACTCATAACTTCTATTTTCATTACACCCCAACAAAACTGCCAAAAATCCATGGAAAAACCATCTAGTCCTGAAGCTTTATCCCCTTCTAGGCTTGACAAAGCAACAAAGACCTCCTGCTCAGAGAAGAGAAATTCCAAAGCTTCAGAGTCAAGAGAAGATAAGAGGCAAAATCCAGCCAATTGTCAGATGGCCTCCCAACTCGTCTCTTAAAGTGAAAGGTGAAAAGGCCAGGACTCCTCTTTGATCGCTATTTCCTCACTAAGAGCAACCCTGCACCTTAACTCGGACAAAACTTTCTTCTAGAATTGGCTACTTTGTGGAAAAAATTAGTGCTCTTATCTCCCTCTTTTAGCCAAAGATCTCTAGATTTTTTTTCTCCAAGAAATTTCCTCCTAGGCTGCCAAATTTTAAAGTCCTTTGCTACCACCCTTCTAGCCTTCCTTTCCTCCACAGAGAGAGGCCTTTCCCTTTCCTTTGCATCTCATAAACCTAATTGAGAAAAAAGATCCAAGCTTCTTTAGAGACATTACCAAAACCTCTCTGTTCCACACTTTAAGATCTTGTTTTAAAGCTCTAAGATTGACTGCCAGAATGTGGCTAAAAGACCCTTGTACATGGAATTTGATCAGATGACATTTTGTTCGCTAGCTCCAATGGACAAATGTTGCTTAAATCTCCAGGGAAAACAAGCAAAAGAAAAATAATGAAGAGAGAACTAGCAGTCGAACCATGATGGCCACATGATGACATGTGGCAAAATGTTGAGCTAAAGATGATACGCCAACAACTGGTGGTTTGGCATACTTATGCCACTCGAGGGGCATTGGTGACAGATGACTGGTCGTGTGCAGCATGCAGCAAGAAACAACTAAGGTGTTAAAATAATTCCCTGAGCCCACCCCTACCATGTTTTTGCCTTCCCTGAAATCACATGAAAATCACCTGCCCCCTTATATTCCTAATGAACACAGAAGCAAATCTCAAGTAGTGAAGTGGACCACAAAAGTTCAAGAACCCCCTTTATTATTTCATATTTATGAGAAGTCCGAGTAAGTGCATGACAGGAAACCAACCACTCCACCCCCATCCACACCACATCATGAGATTAAAAATATTATATATTGAATAATAGCCCAAAGGATCATTCAGGAACGTGTCTGGGCTCCTTGAGGAAATTTCAGTCAACAATTCTTGAGGCACGTAAAGACATTTAATATTCATATGGTTATCTAATCAAGTGTACAGGTTTTTCAAACAGGTATACATTTGGATAAGTTCATACAGATACATGGCTGTTTAAGAACAGATAGATAAATTTAAAAGCACCAATCCTTATGCTTCATTGTTACAGTTAGTGACTACTGAGTTATGCTGTCCAACATGGTGTCACTAGAGTTATATGAAATACAAATTAAATAAACTCTTCACATTTCCCTTCCCTCATCCACTAGAAACATGTCTAGAAAGTGCAACAACTTTATACTATATACATGGTGAAAACCCAGAGCTTACCATTTGAGATTCTAATTTTTTCTCCAGACAAAAGAACTGCAAGACTGGTAAAAAAAATGCAGAAACAAAAGTTATTCTCAGTATCGTGATTCTGATGCTAAATGTCCATGAAGCAGGAAAGCCCTCCTCACAAGTTTGCTACTCCAATCAATCTGCCACATTAGAATTTGGAACCAGTAAACAGAGTTACCATCTCCAATTACAGAAAACAGGCAGGTTGATAACCCTTCAAATGAAATTCAGATAATAACCTAAGAAATGTTTAGAACATGCCCATGTACCTATGATGATCAAGTTATAACCAATCAAAGCCACAGTCTAGGATAAACCCATGCCCATCTCATATAACCAATCATACTTCCACACATACATAAATGCACACATCATATACATCCATAAATACAAAACACATACATTACATCAATTATAGGTATATTGCAGAGCCATTTGCATCCAGAAGTGGATGGTGCAATCAATCAACACTCAGTACAAGCATATGAATATACGGATATGTCCGTATCAGCATATTGAATGTAATACATCACAAACTCTGAAGATCCCCAATAATTCTAGACCAATTATGGATAATAATAAGGGCCATTGGATAAGGCCCCAGCATTGATGAAAAACGAATAAGAAATAATCTTACAACGACACATATCGAATCAAAGCATGTGGATAAACTCAACATTACAGTGATTACGAGCATATGAGATGAATTCTAGATAAAATCTTAAAATCCCCAAGTACACAACGTAAGCATATAAATATATACATGAGAAGAACCCAATGAAATTGCCTATGGTTTTTATCAGGCAAAGAATTATAATTGAGAGAGAGAGAGAGAATGGAGTTGATACTGTTTCTCAGTAGACTGTAACGGTTGATAAATTGGGGGAGGGAAAGGAGAGGAAACGCCGGGAACTCTAACATGGAAGAACAATAGTTCCAAATGAAACGACGTCGTCTGGCCTGCCCATGATCGGTTTCGCGTCGGTCCATTTCGGAACCGTATTGTATTTTATTTTATTTTATTTTTTTTAAGACCATTTTAATTTTTAAGACACGATACAACTTCTAAATATATATATATATATAATTTTTGACCCAAAAAATTTTGCTAACTGTTTGTTTTTTTTATATTTTTATAATTTATTGTTAAAATTTTTTAAAAAAATTCTCAATATAAAAAATAAAAATATTTGATTTTTTCTTTTAAAAAAAATTATTTTTATCGAATAAGAAAAGCTTTGTATTCACACAACAATGATGGGAGTTAGCAGCTCGTTATGAGGGATCTCGTGGGGATTGGGACCGGATCTGCATCATGGCTATTTCGTTTATTTTGGTCTTACTTTATCGATTCAAAATTATGGGGCCAGTTGGCCAAAGGATGAAAAAGTGCAATCTATCGTTCCCGATTTGATTATTGTTTTAACATTTTTATATATTTTATTTTCATTATATTAAAATTAATATATTTCAGAAAAATAAAAATATTATGAATTTTATAATTATTTATTAAAAAACATTCTAATTATTATTATTATTTATATTAAAATATAAAATAAAATAATAAAATAATATTTTTAAAATATAATCGGGGTAGGATGGGAATAACAATACACGAACCCGCTAAAAATCTTATTAGGTTAAATGAAGCTAGGTGCGTATTAAGGGCGGGACGAGATGGGGTAGAAATGTCGTTAAGATTATCATTTTTCTTCCGTGCTGATATTAAAAAACAAGCAATTTATTCTTATCTTTATTAAATCTTTATTCGACGTTAAGTTGAAAAATTATGTCGGTATTAAGTAAAAAAAACAAACACCATCTATCGCCTCTTATTTTAATGCACATAATGTTTAAGGATATGACATGATAGAGGGTAATTAGCGGAACAGTACAATTATATCAAAAATATTACAAGAAAAAAGCTATATTAAGAAAGCTGAGGGGAGAAGAAAGCTAAGGGGGAGAAGAAAAGCCCAGCGATCAATTTAATTTAATAAATTCTCGCGTTGTGGACGTAATTATTTGGATCAGGTAAAATACAGTAGATTGTGAAGAGCGATGACATTTGAATTAATCAAAATGTCGTCGTTGTGGACGACGGCAATTAACTTAATTCAAATATCGTCATTGTGGTCGACGATAATTAAGCTAAATTCAAATATCGATCGTTCACGGTTAAGAAGCGGTAGGAATCAAATGTCGGCGTTAAGATTTAATACATTCTTACCCCACTAGGAAATATTTTAGGAAACAAATAATGTATTTTATTTTTTAAAAAATAGAGTATTTTAGTACAAAACTCTCATTTCCATTCAAAATAAACACTGATTTGAAAAGTGGAAATAAATAAATTTAATTTGACGAGTAAAATGTTAATTTAAAGATTTTTATAAATTTTTGTTTTCTTTTTTCAATAAAAAATTATTTCATACAAAAGTGTTGGGATAAAAGAAAATTACACTTCAAATTTTATACTGTTATATCATGCATAAGCAAGCTAAGATTCCAAGAAGGCAAAAAGCATATATATATATATATATATATATAACGAGATGAAACTTTTTTGATCGATAAAGCAAATATATAAATAGCAAAACAAGGAGCTTGGTCTGAGAAGAACCGGAATACGGGACGTGTACAAAAGAATTACTTGAGTACAAATGACAACAAAACAAAAGCTACTCTCTTTCTGACCAAGTAAAGAAATCTACAATCGAAGAAGTGTTATCAATACTATGCAGATTAGCCCAAGACCATAAGTTGGTTACAAAATTAGCTTTAATTCTTTGGACATAAGGGGCATCGTTCTCCGACAATGGCCACATTACAGCGCGTGCGAGATTGAGGCAGGCCTGCTTGAGGCTGTAGACCGGGCCACACAACGGCTTTTACTGCAGGCGGTCTTGCTGTAAAGTATGAGTGTGCGAGCTAGGTGTGCGGAAAGGAAATACACAGTATCCATGATTAATGAGAAAAGATCCCACAACATTTTAACGATTTTATAAATCGAATCAAAGAATGGTCTATTTGCTCTATCTTCCTCCTCGCAGACATAAAACATCCGTTCATGGTTGTCATACCGCGATGTTTTAGTTGATCCAGTGAGCACCTTCCCCAAAGTGTTCGTGCAAATACCTCATTGGGAGCGATCGGATTCCAAACCAAATGGTGGGGAAAGTCTAAGGCGGGGGAGACATCTAAAAGATAAACTATGTCACAAGTGATCATCTAAGTTTTGGGGTTTCTTGTACTCGTATAAAATAATTAAATGTAATGCATGAATTATGCTCTTGTGATCATCAAATAAAATGAATCCGAAAGAGGGAAAAATTATAACACTCTTATCAAGATAGTTCAACATGAAAATCTGGATTTAGTATCATAATAATAGAGATTCAATCATACCATAAACAATGTAAACGAAAAGAAAACAAAAGCAGAGGTTACTTCTTCTTCATAAAATGTGAAATATAAAATATAGTACATAAATAAATTAAGATATGTGCAAATATCCTAGTTCTCTTGAATATCGGCGAAATATCGGAAAATCCTTTTGTTCTTTGGCTTCAAAAATCTCGGGTAATTTAAGCTTCCGGTGTTTCGAACTCCACCCAAAACGCCGGAATCTACACACCCAACCACTGCTCATTAATTACACTATTATATATACAAGAAACTTTTTTATATTATCTTATTATTTATTTGTTCATAATCCCTACCACTATGATTAATATTATAATATTTTATTTTTCGGCTTTATTTTACATTATAAATTCTATAATATTTTTAAATCAAATATTAATTTGAAAATGAAAAGAAGTAAAATAATATTATTTAAAAATTAAAATTATAATATATAATATTTTGAATCTCCTCATTATTCTACATGGCGATTTATAATAATAATAAAAAACAAATAAATAATCTCTTTAACATAATAATATCTCTGATTAATATATTAAATATAAATAGATATTTAATTTAATAATTACTAACCATTTGATTTTAATCACTTAATTAAAATACGAATCATTTTTATCATCTATATAATTAAAATATTTAAAAATTTTAATCGAATCGATATTTTTTAAAATATCCACCGATATTTATCGATATTTCATCTCGCTGCATCACAAAATGCCATATTTGGAAGTGAAATATCTATCCAATCTCTCAAATATGTTTTCGTGAAGTGAACTTCTAGTCTTGATCTTTGAGGTGACAAGGAACATATGATAGTTTGATATTCTGGCGATATCTCTTATATTGTGAACATGTCCTTCTTGTGAGAAACAAAGCTCACATAATGAGCCTCATGAGTGAGGTGAAAAAACATTAGTTAAAGGGAACAGAGATTTGTTTTTGCTATTTTTTTAACATAAGAAATCATAAACTTTAATTCTGGTTTCAACAAAAAGAAGGAAAAAAGTTTGACATGTAATTTTGCAAAGATAGAAAATATTAAGAAACTAATTGCATTAGCCATACTTGAGAAATATTGCCCTTTTTTTAAAAAAAAAAAATTTGCAAACAACAAATTGTGAGACTAAATGATTCAAAGATAAATATGTTAGACTTTCATGTGGCATTATATTATGCATCTATATAAAACAAAAGGACTGAAAACAAACAAAAGATGCAGAAAATCAGAGCCCACCAACAGGGAAGAACCAGAAAGGCAGTATTTTGCCAGTCTTGAGGAAAAAAGAGAACAGATGAAAAGAAGAATGACATTAAAATAGGAAACAATGAAAATTTGATTACAAATATTACATTGTTTTCTTTCGTATATTTTTACGCCACTAAAAAGAGCATAATAAAAAATTGAAGAAAACAAAAAATCAGTTATCTCATGGACAAAGAAGCACTGATGAAGGGCAATGCCTAACAAGTGTTAAAGAGAATGGAAAAGAAAATTAAAGGATGACGGAATTGTAGATAAGGCGTTAATTCCCAGAAGCGTGATCCATGACATCTTTTGTAGGAACATGATAAATCTTTTGTACGTTTGTTCCAAATAGGGCTGCGGGTACTAAAGATTGGATCTGTCAGAGAGGTTTACCTCAACATGGCACCTGTAAGTTGGTAGTTTATAATTAGTGTTTGGTAATAATGTTAACAAGTATTCAATTGCTAATATGTTAAACTATTAGAAGTTTTTGTAGCTAATTTTATCTTCTATATAAAGTAATGACTTCATGACTTGCCATATTTGACTGATTTTTATGATGATTGGACCAGATGTTGCTATTGTGCTTGATGAAGAGGCTACTTGTGTTTTTGTTGCCAATTATTTCTGTAGGAGAGTTTTTGCCTCTCATTGCACCTATATCTCATAAAAATGAGCCTGTTAAACATAATGAAATGGCTTAGGCCCCGTTTAGTGGCAGTGTAGGGAATTTTTCTGCTTTGTTTTTCAAACTTTTCAAATAAGGAAACTGCTTAGTTACGAATAAGATGAAAACAAAATTTGAGTAAACAAAAGAAAAATGTAATTCATCATTTTCAACTTTATATATTTAACTAAAATGATAAAAATGCTTTTCCTTGTTTTCAGAGTTAAATTGAAAACACGGGATTTTTTGGATTGGGTTAAATTGAAAACACGGGATTTTTTGAATAGTAATCTGCATTTTAAACGCATTTTCATTGTTTTCATTAATTTCATTTTCAGTTAAAATTGTTTCATTAAAACTAGATTTCTTATTCTCTTATTTTCAAATCAAATTCAAGTACAAACATGTTTTCCAAAACGAAAACCAAAGACAATACATCAAAATTTTCATATTCGAATTTTTTGACAGAGTTAAACATTTTCGCGAACTGAACTGGTCTCAAATCTATATTAATGTTAAATGTGAAGTCTGGTTTGTAAATAAGTGAAATAGACAAGGGGACTATTCAACATGTCTTAGTTTCCCAAAGGATCCAAATGTAGCCTTTACAAGGTTTTTTTTTCCCTTTAATGTATAAACCACCCTATTCTCCTAATCCATACTAACATTTTCTTCTTTAGTTCATTTAACAAAAATTTTGATACTGGATGTATAATAAAGCAATAGAATTTAAGAAATTAAATTGCAAAAAACAAAAAAAAAAAAAAATTGAGTTCAGGATTTGGATCATTTTGCTTGAAATGTTTACCCAAGAAGCTCAAAAGGTAATCATAAGATTCTAGTGAAGCATGTTTGCATCTTAGGTTCTGCCATTTTACAGCATGAACCACTAACTTTGACATCTCGTTTCCTCCTTAATCAAGCACTTCCGATTCTAAGTTTTCTCACAGGCTGGACTGACATAAGTTAATGTTAGACCTCGTTATGCTGACACAGCAGAAAAGTAAAGATCATGAGAAAGACCATTACAAGAACAAAACTGAAAACCAATTACATTTAAAAAGTCGAATCTCGTGAGCGCCACGTATCTCCTGAAAATCATTCGTCTCCCCGGGTGCTCTGAAACTACTGACGTCATTTCCCAGTGATACAACTGCTGACAAGGAAGACTCCTCAACACTCCAGACACCGCCTCCATAACCTAAACTCGTCCGAGGCTATCACCCAAACACCACACTTTGGAGGCGGAAAACCTCAAAACCAAAAAGGAAAACTATCTCTCTTTGAGCATGTCTCACCAGGCTAAAGGTGAGACTTAACATCAGTGAAACGTTTAAGCCAAACATTGACCGCCTCGACTACTTCAAGGAGAATGACATTGGAATGTGTCATTTATTCCAACAATACTCCCTGCCCTTTGGACTCCTCAAGGAGTAAATGACAATGAATGTCATTTATTCCAACAGTTAATATGAAAATGCATAAGAAGAAGCAAGGTTTTTTTTTTACTGTAGCTACAGATGCAGCCCATGCACTTAATGTCAATCCCAAAGATGTAATTTTGTCATGTCCTCGTCACCTCAACAAACAATTACGTAAGGACTATAGAGAGAAGGTGCAACAAACATGTTCCTAAGAAACTATTAACTGCTTTTGAGCATTCATTTGCATAAAAGCCAGCCTTCCCGCTATTATTTGAAATTTTATTATTGTCGATTATTTAATCCATTAGTGGGCTATATGTAACTATTATGTGTTATTCATCCAAATAATATTTTTTAAGCCTTATTTTAAGTATCTGGTCATTTTGTATTTTATATTTTATGATCAAGGTTAAAGATATATTCCTCAAAACAATTAGAGAGACATTTTGTTTTTTTATGTTTTCATTTAATGGGCTAAAATGGGGAAATAATAATAGAGGAAGTACTTGGTGAAGCATCACTCTCCCCACTAAGGTGTCTAGTCCCCAAATTCAACAATGTTATTTCTTCCCAGATCACCCATTCATTCTAAAAGACAAGAGAGATATCAGAAACTCCCTCTCTGTGGACTTGTTGTAATTTGGAAGGCTAAAACCAATATTGCTGATTTGTGTTCACCATCTCCAATGGCCAGTACGCTTTAATTATAAATGTTTATAATTCTTAATGATTAGGCATTGTTGATCCCAAGGTTTGATCGCTTTAACTTTTCGCAAGTGGTATCAGAGCAGCCTGATGTTTGATTATTAGGAAATTTCATAAGGTTTCCTGCTTTCATGATCTTCTTCGTGATTCTGTGTTTTACAGAGCTTGATGATATTCACCCGGAAGCTCGGGCCATTTGTATATTTGTAACCATCAAGTTTAAAAACAGTCTTTATTTGTATTGCAATGATCTAGAATTTACATGATCCAGCGGTTTGTAATAAATTGTATATATAAAAACTTAATATACAGAAAAGTTATTATAATTCTTACATAGGTTTAATCGTGAATATGCTACGATTATGGAGTCTTGGTTTAATCGATTTATATATCGTAATATACATGTATTAAAAATCACAATACATGAGCATACGCTGTCTAGAACATGATTTATACAAAATGATTTTTCTGCTCGTTTTTTTTACCAGAGTCATTTGCATCCAGGAAAATGATTTTCCGCTCGTTTTTTTTTTTGAATGTGTTTGCTTCAGAACGTAAAATGGTGTCTAGAAATCTGAGAATGTGTTTGAGAATGGGGTTGTACTTTAATATTCCAATCATGAAGTTTTAATTATATAATAATTTCTAAGTATAAAACTTCCTTGTAGTATAAACTCGGTATATGAAATTTTATGAAGTTTATAAACCGAGATGTTATCAGGGTGTGTTGATCAAAACACTAACCCACACCAGATGTGCCCATTTGTTTGATTTAGAACCTTCAAATGGGAATAAAAAGTAAAAGCTTTATGGTTGTTCTTCAATTACATATACAAATATAAACATTCGTATGAAATGTGTTTTGTAAATTACATAACACAAATATAAACATTTGGTGTACAAATTCAAAATTGGGATATTTATACATTCTTGAATTGAATTACTATATAGCAACATGTCACCAAAGTGACCTCTTTGTGAAAGTTGATTTGATTCAAAATGTAGACAGAGTGGTGGCACATGTGAATATTAATCGCCTAAAGGAAAATTAATATTTGACCGCCGCATGGTATACACCGCGGGTGATCGGCGATGAGAGCATTTTGGTTTTATGATAGGAAATGATGAATATACCCAAGGAATATTCATTATTTTGACAAGAGTATTACCGTTGTTTGATCACTACAACAAGACATCAATACGAGTTAATGATTTGTCCAAAGACAAGACATTACCTGGAGTGCTTGACATCTGAATGATTTTTACCATTTGAATTTATTATTTTGATTTGGTTTTGGAACTTATGTGAGTACGTTACCGGTTTCTTATTTTCGCCCGCTTCGCTAATGTCGCAAATCTATCTCGTCGTTATTAATGGTATCTCCCCATGCTCAATGGGGAGCAATTTCAAGATTTGAAAAGAGAACGTAAAAATTGTTCTCGACTGTATGGAATTAGACCTAGCATTAAGAATGGAACGCCCTACTTCTACTCTGAAAAACCTCAATGAGGCTAATATTGAGAAGTGGGAATGATCCAATCGCTGAGTCTAGTTTATGAAACGCCAATTCCGTAGTTTTCTGTGGGCTCTATCAATGAGAATGCGAATGCATTTTTAAATTTCTTCTTCTTGACATAGAGCAGTCTTTGCTAAAAATGAAAAGGCTAAACAAGTACTCTTTTTTAAGAAAACTTGTTGGAAGCCAAATACACAAACAAGGAGAACATAAGGGAGTACATAATGGAAATGTCTAACATCGAAAAACTAAAAGCACTTAAGTTACAATCACCGATGACTCGCTGTGCACTTAGTTCTTATCTCTTCCCGCACAATTCGGGCCACTATCAGAGTTATAATACTCAAGGATAAATGGACTTTAAATGAGCTGTTATTTCATTGTGTGCAAGAAGAGGGTGAAAGGATAAAAGAAGGATGTAAACAGTAAAGTGCTCATTTAGTTATTAACTCTAAGAAGAGGTGAATAGAGCCAAAGGCCTTCAAGAATGACACCGCATAAGGTATATCCAAGCGTAAGGAAAGGAAAGACGCAAGATAATGAAGTGTCACTTATATTTCAGAAGGTGCTGTGCCAATTTCAAGAAAGAGGTCCTAAATATGTTGCTCAAGGATAAGAAAGGTACTAATTTAGTTGCTCTAAGTTAATTTAATCCTCTTGTCATTATACTTGTGGTGACTGTACATTAATACTGTAAGTATTTTTGTTGTAATATTCTTGAGCCGATTGCCAAATGATTCTCAAAGATTCATCTATGTGGCGCATGGCAAAACGGCGAAAGTGTAGGCAATAGGACATTTAGGTTGTTATTAAAAACTCGGTGTTTATTCGATTTGAAGGAAACGAGTCACCAGCCCTTAGACGACCGATTTCACCAGATCGGGATGTATCCGGATATTATCGTTGCTCATTTGAAATTGAATTGGTCTTTCTTTAAATTAAATGTAATTGGTAATCGTTCTTTATCTCTGTAGCAAGACAACTTTATTTTGTTGGAAACTATTGCTCATTTAATGAAACCTGTATACAAGTATATGTGGTACAAAAACGTGAATTAATCGATAAGGATTCTCAGAATGTTATTAATAATAGATAAAGCCATATTCTAAACAGAGAATTCAGTGTTTTCGTGGTCGATGACATTCTCGATTCACTCGACATGATTTGATTTCGTTTGCATTGAGTGCATTGAAGAAACAATAGAGAAAAAGAAATTAGTGCCAATAGATGCACAGATGTCTTAGAACTAATTCATACGATAGATATGCGGACCATTCCCCATAGCTTCTCGAATGGCAACCAGATTTTATTACGCTCATTGATGACTGCTCAAGGTATGGGTACCACAGATTGATTCATGAGAAGTCTCAAGCTTTTGGGACGTGTTCAAGACTTTTAAAGTCGGGGTTCAACTTTGGCAAGAAGATTAAAGTCAGTCAAATCCCACTGTGAGCAATTATGCAGATATGATGGCTCAGGAGAACAAACGCTCAGGACTCACCTCCGTTGAATGGGACTGTCCCCAATATGGTACATCAGTATGAATGGTGTTGCAGAGAGACGAAATCGAACACTTCAGAGAAGTATGATTATTCATTCTTCTTTACCCACTGCTTCCTCTTCTTTCTCCTCTTCTTTCATCATCAGAGAAGCACTTAAGACTCAGCAAATATCTTGCTCAGTATACCAAGCAAAGCAAAGAAATAAACCCCTTATGAGTTTGTGGATCGAAAGAAGCCTAGCATTAGGCACTTACATAATAATGTCTAGCCAGCACGCCTTATAGGGCCAAATGAAAAGAAATTGGACTAAAGAAACGCTACTGCTACTTGTTGGTTGTTTAACCGTTTCGGCTTTAAATTTTATAATCCACTATTAGATCATTTTTTCGAGACCGGCAACAAGATTCTCGAGGATGTCAGAGTTTCGAGGGAAGATAACGAAGGAGTGTTATGTTTTGGCATTGTCAAGAGAACACCGATCAAGTTTTACACCTGTGTTGTTTTTTATCTCATATTGCTCGACAATTTTCAAGCTATTTTACCTAACATTGTCTGGGTGATGTTATTAGTGGTACAAGACAACAATGGAGTTCTTCCGACACAAAACAACATTGATCAAGTTATTTTACCCGATATTGTCCAAGATGATGCTTCCGCACAAGATAACAATGAAGTTCTTCCTCAAGAACCTATAGTACAAACTCAACAACCTCAAGAAGTGCCATTAAGGATATCCACAAGAGAAAGGAGAAGTGCGATTCCCGATGATTATATCGTATTTCTTCAAGAACATGAGGTTGATAAACTCTAGCGTAAGATGATCCAATCAATCTACGCCTACAAAGTTCTAATTCTACAAGTGGATTGACAGCGCGAAGGATGAGATGAAATCCAGAAGACAATCTACGTTGGGATCTTGGCTGAATCGCCTAAAGAATAAAAAACCTATTGGGTTGTAAATGGATATTCAAAAGTCCAAGAGGGATTCAAAATGGTAAATGTCGAAAGATATGTGCTCGCTTAGTCGCAAAGCGGTTTCACTCAAAGGGAAGGCATAGACTATAAGGAAACTTCCGCTTTCTTCAAAAAGATTCCTTGAAACTGGCACGGCACTGTGGCTCATTTTGATTTGTAGCCAGGGATCGATGGATGTAAAGACAAAGATTTCTCACTTGCAACATCGACGAAACTATTTATATGATACAACCGTAAAAACTTTTGTATCCGGGACCAAAGCTCTTATGGTTTAAATTAAAGAAATCCATCTATGGTCTCAAACAGTTTCCTCGTGAATGGTATCATAAAAAGTTTCACGTTATTACCTCCAATGGTTTTCAGGTAAATTTGGTCAAGATTTCTGCGTATATCATGTCTGGGAGTAAATTATCTTCCCGATTTATATGTCGATGATATTCTACTTGCTAGTAAATGTATATAGGTTTATCAGATGAAACTAAGAAATTTCTCTCAAAGAATTTTAGATGAAAGATTCTCGGAATGCCTCTTTGTATTAGGATACAATATTACGAGATCGTCAAGGTATTTCACTATCACAAAAGAGCTATATCGAAAAGGTGTCAATAGATTCTGGTGATGAAGGATTGTTTCATCTAGAGATACTCAGAAGGGGCTGGAGACAAGTTTAGTCTCACTCGGAAGGCTCTAAAATAATCTTGTACTGAGGAAATGCAAAGATTCCTTACGACGGCCGCGGGGAGTCTTATGGCTCGTGCATGTAATGTCATTCGTATACGTGATCTATAGTTGGTGCAGGTTGCGTATATGAGTAACCCCGAGTCAAACACCATCGAAAGTAGCCAACGGTCACGATACTTAAAGAGAACAAAAGAGCCGATGCTCACGTATCGGAGATCGATAGTTTAGAGATCTGGGTATTCTGATTCCAATTTTGTCGATGTCAAGATACAAACGATCCACATCGTGTTATGTTTTCATGTTAGCCGAGGAGTTATATCTCGAGGAGGCCAAACAAGACACTTATAGCTTTCCTCAACTATGGCGTACAGAGTTTATACTTGCTGCGAGGCCTCCAACCATGGATATGGCTTTAAACTTGGTCACTGGTCGCGTGTGGTGAAAGGATTGAAAGACCATTAAAGAGATTGCGGACAATACCAAGAAGGTTATATTCTAACAACAACAAGCTCTTCAAAATCGGGGCCATTGACATCAAGTTTCTTGTTGTTGAAAGAAAGAGTTCGTAATGGCCATTGTTCATGACATTGGTACAAACCTATGATCACGATTCTCTTACTAAAGGATTGCCACCAAGGTTTTTCATCAAGATAATTGCAAGATGGGTGTCATATTTCACGAGGATATCTCATTTTTAGTGGGAGTTTGTATTTGAGATGCTTGTTACAGATGTATTTCCTATATTTCAAATGTAAATATTTTACACTTATGTTCCTTAACTTTAGTTTCTTATTTTATTGACATCCAACTACTTCGTGCTTGATCTTACTAAAGAATAAAGTCGTGGGACCAGCTTAATAGGCATGTTAATATCACATTACATGTACTCTCCATGCTACACATCCACATTGTAGATCTTTGTCATTCACTATATCATCACATGTGACCATTGATAAATCTTGTAATGACCACCAAATAATACAAGTCAACGTGTTTGACTAAGTTCGACCAAAGTTGACTAGGTTTGACCAACGCTAGTGGGTTGACCAAAGTTATTTCAAGAATGAATAATTTTGGGTTGACTAAGGCACTATTTCGTAGGCCTCGGCCGATACTAGTTCATGACTACTACAATCCGACTTACTGATAAAAAGTTACGCCATTAGGAAGTTCAATAAGAGCACCTTATCGTCCAAGTTATGTTCGGGATTTTTACCCGAAAGCTGCCCTAGACCTTATATAAAATGATAGCTTGTGATACCAAATGAAAACCCACTTCAAAACAACACTTCAGCTCTAAACTAAATAAAACTTCAAACCGAATACATTCGTCGAGTAGTTCGCTACGCCGAGACGGATCACGAGACACATCGTTTCTTTCGCCCTAAAGCTACACGCTACCGACAGAAGGCGGCGCGCGAATCGACGGTCGCTTCGCCACCATCGCCACTCCGGCAGCTCTGACGCCGATCGTCGGCGGCGCGGCGGCGCTGGCGTGATCACGGATCGGCTTGATTTTCTCCGGCCATTCTACCATTTCGGCCACCCCATAGCTCACAGCTCTAATTCATTTTCGGGACCCCCAACTCATTTTCGTGGTCCTTTTTGCAGATTCCGCACCGCTTGGGAGGTTACGACACGAAAACGCAACTCCAATGGTTGTTTGATTCGCCGCCACCGACAAAGGATCGCCGGATCGAGGTACGGTACTTCAATGAGTTCCTGGTCTCTGGCTTTCCATTGATACGTATTGTAAATTTTGGACGCTTGTTGCTTCCATTTTTAGTCGCTTTCGTATCACAAAATGTCGGATCAAATAGGTACCAATTGGTCAAACTGGAAAATGAAGTTGTATTAGTGAAATTGATGTTTTTATGAATTATCAGATCGGTTCAATTTCGGGAAATTAGCTCCTGGTGAAAAGCCCCAATTGGGTAATACCCGCCCATAGCAATATCAGGTAATTTGGACTGGCTTCGAGTTCAATTAGATATCCCCATAATTCAATGTTGTTCTGCAAGGCCTTAGGGATATTCCAGTCAAGTGCCCAATTATCAAAAAATTTCAAGCTTTATTTTATTTATATTTTATCCCACGCCGAGCGGGGAGACTTATCTCATAAGGACAAGATCGAGTCATCAGAATAGGCTGAGCGGGTTATATGCTTTAAATGATTTTGGGATATTATGTCGATATATTATGATTAAATACTTTATATACTGCTTTTTGATCAAACGTTTGGCCAGATTCAAAACACGACTTCTATTTCATATAAAACAAGTTAATATTTCATGTAAATTCTTGTCAACATTTTCTACTGGGTTGGAAGTCAGACCGGTTCCCTTGGGTGATTATGAGGTATTTAGATAATTTGGGCATGTAGATTGGGTTTTAACCCCTTGGAGAAATTATTGATTTATGAAATGGATTTTAAAATATATATGTTTAATAAATGGTTAAGGAATATGTCGCTTATAGTATGGTTCAAATTTCGACATGAATTGAGAAACTAAAGATCTTCACAATGAAAAGGGATTGAGTTGTGAAAGTAAGTTGATAAATTCTTAACCTAAGATGCTGGACGTTGGGAAAGGCAGCCAATGAGTAAGGTCATCGAAGTTGGAGGTTATAAGGTGATACCATATCAGACGGGATATCGGGTTCGCGATTATATCAGAAGTACACGGGACTGCCACCTGTCGGAGGTCGCCTCATCCAACGGCTCACATATTAATTCCACGTGGCAATCTGCGAGGCCTGCCACCCGACTTGTTTACTAGTTGCCACGTGCTGTCGCGAGATTCCGCTTGACCTGTTTATTAGCTGCCACGCGTCGCGGAGGTCGGCTCAACCCGATTCGCTTGGTATTCGCTCGGCACTAACGTGAGGCCCGTCAACTGACTGGGCTTGGCATTCTCAGTTTGCCACCAGAACGCGGAGGGCTCCGCTTCGACCGACGCTTGGGTATTCCCGGTTTACCACGGCACGGAGGCCTGGCCTTCGACCCGACGGCTCGTGAGCCTGGATTTTCGCCACCTGACGGAGGCTTGCTTTCATCCAATCCAGTATGCTATTCCACGGTCGTGAGGGCTGGGTTTACCGACTTTAGGATGGGTACATGGTGTGGTATATCGTTAGTGCATATGGTATGAAATATCGCTAGTGTATATGTATGATACATCGTAGGTGCATGTGGTATGGTACATAGTCGGGTTTTTATGGCACTGGTATCATTGTTCGAGTAAGACATTCCTTTTTCGTAATAGTGATGATTTTTGCATTGGTCTACAATTAATCAGACAACATGACGCTCATATGTTTTATGCATCAATTAACTATGTGGTGAATAGATCCAGTTATAGCGTTCTTTGATAATGAACTTATCGAAAGATGACTCGTTATCGTCAGTTTGGTAAAGTTTCGCACTAAATGTTGTTAAACGTGTAATCCAGCAAAAGAGTGAATGAGGTTCGAGAAGAAATTCAAGAAAATTAAAACATTATTTTCCATATAAATTACGCCACTATCGGCATTTATTTCTCAATGCTTTATTACTTTTTTCTGCTCCTGCGCCCGCATGGGGCCAGCAGGCCTACTGCGCCGCATTGACGTCTCTTCTCTCTCTCCGCCTCAATGTACCGCCGTATTCCATCGCATTTATCTATTCTGAGGTTGTCGACTAGACTTATTCATTTCTACTTGTACCCTAAATCCAAAAATACTCTTAACGCTCCGATATTCGTATGGAACTTTTATGAGACCTCATTTATAATTGTCATGGCTTTGTATATATTTATGTATAATTTGGTATTAAATTAATACATGGTGTTACTTTCCTAGGCGGGTTCCACCGTATCTTCCCTAAAAGCGGATTATACAAATGACTTCACTAAGTGACCACCCGGAAACTGAAGGGGTATCCTGCCGGTCCCCGCTGCCTAGTTACGATAAGTGTGACAAAGGCCGCTTATGATCCCGTGTTGATATGATTGATGGACTGATTGGTTTCGATGCATGTTTTTGGGGTAACAAGGTTTGAGCTCATATGTTTATTCATCATGAATACATAATTATAAGGTTGTACATATAGCCCAAGCGGGAGATTGTCGGGATTATTTAATCCATTAGTGGGCTTATATGTAACTACATGCTATTGGCCCATCCAAATAATATTTTAAGCCTTTATTTTAAGTGATCTATCATTTTTGTATTTCATAGGCTTTTATGCATCAAGGTTAAGATGTGGTCCTCAAATAATGTGTAGAGACATTTTGTTTTTTTTATGTTTGCTGGATGGCCAAAACAAACAATAATAGAAATGACGCTGTGCTGGAAGACTACCCCTAACATAAAGGTCTCGTCCCCAAATTCAACAATGTTATTTCTTCTCAGAATCACCATTCATTCAAAGACAAGAGGATACCGGTGAAACTTTCTGGTGATCATGTTTGTAATTTGGAAGGCTAAAATCAATATTGTTGATTTAGGTTCACCATCTCCAATGGATTCAGGTATGCTTTTAATTATAAATGTTTATAATTCTTAATGATTAGGCATTGTTGATCCTAAGGTTTGATCAGTTTTTAACTTTTCTACAGTTAAAACCATACAAAGATTAAAGACAATCAGTAGAAAGCAAATACCAAAATAATAATAAAGTCAATGTTAGGAGAGGAGGTGATAATAGAGGACATCCATGTGTTTTTATCCTTGTGCAAGAGGTAGCTTATTAAGTAGATATATAGGATTTATGAAAGTAGGTTAGAAAGGATAAGTGCAAGTATAGATTACCATGTGCGTAGAGCTTGTCCTTCTAAGCTGGTCCAGGTTGATGATGAGAACCGCTGATAGTTTTTATTGACAATGATAAACCCAGGAAAAATATCATAGGTGTTATTTAATCATGGTACGTAGAATCAACAAATTAATGATGCTGTAATTGTATAATGATTACCATGAAATGATACTACTTTTAATTAAGCGTGTCCCAATGATTATTGGCTTTGTTGAAATCATGTTTCTTATGGCTATTCAGCTTTAATTGTATGCTTGAATTTTGTTGCTCTGTATTTATGTAGATTGAATAGAAATATACGATATTAACAAACTGACGCCATATTAATATTGTGATATATAATTTCAAATCTGAGACAATAGTAGCATATGATAAAATGAGGAGCAGTTGCATTATCAAAATTGAACAAATTAGACGAATACATATAAATTAATATAGAAAATGAATTAATTACGAAACAAAGAAAATAAAAGATTTCTAAATTAATTAAACATTTGAAAGCGCTTCAAAGAACTGAATAGAAATATATGACAATAACAAATTAATGATATATCAATATGAGAATATATAGTTTCCAATCAGACACAATAACATGACACCATAAAATGGGAAGCAGTTTAAAATATGGTGATGGAACAATTTACATGAATATATATAAATTAATATAAAGAATAAAGCAATCATAAATGGAAGATTTTATATATTATATAAGAATAATAACCATATAACTTCTCACAAAAGAGACTTGTGGTATGCACAGTAAAGTAATAGACACAGAACTCAGATGTCGAGTTTCAAAGCCGTTAATGAAGACATAGAATCCACAGGAAATGCCAATAATTAATAATTAGAGAATTCAGTTTGAGAGATGATAAAAAACATACATATGTTGAAAGAACTGTGGTATTAGTGTTAAATGAATGAATATAACATATCATTGAATTAATAAAAGATCTATTGAAAATCACATAAAGTTTTTAATTTTTAAAGTTTAAGGTGTCACTAGATTTGTACAAGGAGTGAGAAAAAGGAATGGTGGAGAGAGAGAGAGAAGTGAGCAATCTTTGTGCACCTATTTCGGAGTGTTTAGATTCAGCCACCATGCAAGACCCATAAATGTTTCAGTCTCTGAAACATTAAGATGCACTGGCTATTAATCCAGCTACGGTAAAAATCTACTATCGGAGCTTTGAAACTTAAAAGTGGGTTTTATCCTTTTTTTTTTTAATGAGAGGTTCTATATACACTCTTTTAGTATCTCTACACACTCTATTACTAAGTACACCCCAAATTATACTCTTTACACCACATTCCATTACACAACATTCTATCCCATCCTCCTTACAAACCCATGAGACTCCAAAATTCTCCATCTTGCTTTGTTCCTCCAAACCCATCCTCTCCTTTGAGCCACCCAAACTCATCCCGAGAACCCCAAACCGGAGATTCAACCAAGACAAGAACCCAAATTTCTCCATCCTCCGCAGAGAGAGAGAGAGAGATCCAAACCCATCCTCCGTTGTTTCCTCAAAAACCCATCCGACAACCCCCAAATCGAGATTCAACTACGACAAAATATCAAGTAGCTTGCTTCGATTTGATTTGTTGTATGGGTTTATAGCTTTTTTTTTTTTTGAAATTTTCCTGCTCTTTGCTTCTGATTCTATGTTCCCATCTCGCAAATCCGATATGGGCTTCTTTTTCCTGATTTCATTGAACGGTTAGATCTTACTTTTCTCTGACTCATGATGTCCGGATAAATTGATTTCAACCGGATTTCATGATGTCCCCGAGCACTTGATGCAAACCTGATTTCAAGGAGGTCCCAATGGTTGCAATCCCATCATGATGTCCCACAGAATTGATTTTGGTCCCGATTTCATGACGTCCAGTGAAAATTGAGCATCCAGATTTCATGATGTCCTGACACTGATTTTGTCCGGATTTCATGATATCCGATAAGATCACCGCTATCCGATTCAAGGTCCAAATTCTCTTGGTTCAAAATGTTCCTGGGGTACAAGCCCAAAGCCAAACATACCCTTGCAACCACCTAAGTTTGTATGGACATGGACAAGTCTAAGTTAGACTAATTGGCTTATTATGACGCTTATCCCATTTATTTTATTTTCTTCATTTGGAATCAGATGAAATAGCTAAGAGTTCATAATTTATTTTAAAACCCAAAGGGTGTTCATGTTTAAAATGACACCATATCATTAAATTTTTCATCCTCACAACTTAAATCAACCCGAATAAGTATAAAAACGACTTTTATGAGATTTGTACTTAACTAATTTTTTTTATGATTTTTTTTATCCTTGACAGATTTTTAGTCAACACTCCTAAAACAATATGCTTGTCTAGTATAGTAATTTAAATGGATAATTTGAGAGTTCAAACCATTTTTATATATTATAGTATAGCATCTACCGATCACCATTACACTTTATTGTAAAATTGATTAAGTAAATATAAATAAAAAATTCTTAACTACTTTTCAAGATTACATTCAATAATCTCAGTTAAGACAATTATTGGACATTAACTTCTACATTATCCGGAAATATATAAAGAATCCGGATTCATGAAACTTTAAATATTATGAGTATGATTATATTAATTTAATTTATCAATCTTTATTTTCTTTGAAATGATATGCCACCACGCACTCGAGGTATATCTAGTGCACCGTGAGACCTAATCTACTTGGGATCTGAGCTTAGACGGCCAGTGCACTCGAGAGGCTAGCGTTAAAGATCGAGATCCTATGAGCATCCTCAAAGATGATAGACAGACTGAGGAGGTCTTTCGAGGGTGTCCTATACCTATCGACGATCTATATTGCGGAGTTTTCACAACCATATTGCAAATAAGATATGGTCGAGAGTAAACAATCATTGTCCAAAGTCAGATATATATATATATATATATATATATTTTTTTTTTTATGTTAATTTTAGTTACGAATCCTTGAATTGTAATTTATTTGGCATTTGTCAGAGGATCGAGCACCATTGAAATCGTAAACTGCGGCAGCAAAGTCAGAAGCTATGGGAGCTGATGCGAGAGGTTTCTCAGATGGCGACTGTGCATCGATCCGTCGCAATCGCCGACCAGTCATAACCATCGAGTTGCGAGTAGACCGATGTTGTCATTGCGGGAGGGCGGCAAATGCAGACCACGACTTTTCATCTTCCGCTTCGTGAGATGACCATCAATGCCAGACGACGCCGATCCATTTTACACATACCGACATCGGATCGATGATATCTGCTCCCGCCACCGCTTCGTGCGGACGATGCCAATGCTTTATTGGTCGAAAGGTTGGGCACCATCGGCTACGGGGAGGCATCTCGAGAGACTCCGAAAGCAAAGGTCGCTCTCCTTCGGGCCAC
This sequence comes from Tetrastigma voinierianum, assembly GCA_016808115.1. Taxonomy (NCBI): domain Eukaryota; kingdom Viridiplantae; phylum Streptophyta; class Magnoliopsida; order Vitales; family Vitaceae; genus Tetrastigma; species Tetrastigma voinierianum. The sequence continues at coordinate 43,987 of JAEQBH010008974.1, forward strand.
CACATCAGGCCGCGGGTCGTGGATCATTTTTCTGACTATTACGATGCCTCATATTCGATGATGATGATAACGAAGCCGCGAACTCAGCCTTCTTCCGTCAGGGTCGCACTCTACGGTCGGCAAGAGTGCAAACTGTCACGAGTGTACTTGAGCTATTCCTGTGACCTCGCATGGTCAGTTTATGTCGGTGCAAATTGTCTGCATATCTCGTATTGTGCAACCGACTACCGCGACTGTGTTTCGAGGTGCGGCAGCTTAGGTGGCTACTCAAGGTGGTGCACGATTGATGACACTGGATAATTTTTAGATAATTTTCAATTATCGATTATATTGATATTAATTATCTGATTTATTATGCAAAGTCTGGATTTCATACACCCTTCTCAAGATGTTTTCTTTCCCTGATTCACATGTCGCACAATCGAGTCAATACGCACTACGCTGAGGTCGCACGCGATTCCCGACAGTTTGCGCCAATCTCTGAACTAACAGACATCACTGGCAGAGTTCTACATGTTCATTGAGCCATACATGGATCATCAGCCGGTGCACCCTTTCCCGATATCGTACGGTATTCTCGATGCATAAAGTGCGGATCGTCATTTAGCCATATATCATCCGAGCTGGTCTACGCCGCCAGGTATATCTGCATTCATTCCTCTCGCCAGCCTTTCACACCTCCACGACTCGACCGTAGTATCTTGCTGGATCGATTGAGAGATGGATGACACGTACTGAATTATCAGTCGAATGACGATGCCGCACTGTGCTCAGAGAGAGGTAAGAAAGTATATGGCCCGAAGGATCGCATATCGCACGCATCGCTCAACCTCCACACCGAGATCAGTTTTACACGATGCACACATCTTCTCCTCACTCACATGCCGCAGATTCACTGATAATCGTAAGTTAATTATGACTTCGCTCGACCTAGTAATCTAAATTGTACACAATTTCATACTTAACTTTATTATATTACCGATATTAAGTTCAATGTGATATTTATACGCATTTAGCATTGATTTTATCGAGGCATGTGATATCTGGGAAGAGAGCAGAGTCTCGACATTTTTGGGGTGCACCGAACGAGGCGCACAGCATACTAGTCGGGTCGGGATGAGACTTCAAAGATCTCACAAAGACTCCATCACCGCCCAAAGATCTCACAAAGACTCCATCACCAAGCACGTTGGTCCATTTTTTAGCCCCCACTTTGCCTTATCCTCCACCAAGATTCGCTGATCCTCCACCACCGATAGTTCTCCTCCTCCAAAGGATGCTGTTCCCTTCCAAAGACTGAGCGGATCCTTCAAAGACCGTGACCTATTCTACTCAATCTACCATCAGATATGTTCGCTCGAAGAGGAAAAGAAGACTTAGTTTATGTTTATGTATTAGTCAGATAAAATAGAATTTGATTAATTTTTATTGTATTTAGATATTGTTACATTAAATTACATCATTAAAAGTAATTAATTTAAATTAAATTAAATACAATACATGGCAAATTACAATATAACCATTTAAAGTTGTGTATACATCATGTTTCATCTAAATTCAATTATCTCTTGTGTCGCTAAGATTAGAGTTCGTCCCACGATGTGATCTAAAAGCCCTTGTCCGAGGTGGCAGTGATCTCCATCCTCGAGCACATCGAATGACCACGCCGCTTGCATGCAATCGGAGGTATTGCGATGTCGAATCCACACTACCAGCAAAGATCGCCCTTGTCAAAAAACAAGAATATACATACATTAAACTTAATGACTACCGTAATATAATTTAACAAATCACGAATGACAATCCTCAACAAATTCATGCAATCGCTTGTGGTGAAGTGGTGCGGTACAGATCTAAGTGGTAGATGTTAGCATTGTCTAATTGATAAAATGGACTAACACAATATTGTACCGCGGAGGCTATCAAATGACCCATGTCGCAAAGTCATCCATCTATCATCATATGGAGCAAAAGAGTCAAAACATGATAAATGAATAAAACTAACCTTCAAGAACACGGTCAATTTATCCATACAATTAAATATACCATCATGAAAAGTGTGGAAGCTCATGAACCAAATTCACGAACCTGTTTCCCCATCCGTCTTCCATTCCAGAATCTAAAGAATCGAGCGATATCCACAATGACCATCTCGCTTTAACATCCACGATGTTCACTATATGTTTACGTATTTTGGATGTGGAAAACATTTAATGTACTTCAATTTTTTTTCCTTTACTTTCACTAACATGCGGGTTTGAGAAGTACTATCGCAAGGCAGATCGCCCAATAATTTCAAATAAAGAAGGAGCTCGCTTCGTAGATTAATTGATTTTCAAATGACTCGTGACACTTCTGCCTTAACCTTCAAGTGGTGGAAACATAGGATGTCGCTAAGGTGACAAGCTAATCCTCTCAACTTTCTTTTTAATGCTATTTTACCTGCCTCATCGCACTCAGCAAATTGTCTCAAAATACTATCAATCTCAGAGTAATCATTAATCCTCAGACGACATTTAATGTCATAGTATCCAACTTCCTCCAATGAGAATGCACACTATCAGCGCAGAATTGTGCGCCTTCTTGATAAGCTCGCGTTTAAAGCACAAGGCAATCCTATATGAGGTTCGTTTCACGCGAACCACACATATTCGCTTCTCAATTTCAACTCGAGTCGTTTTTAAACTCCATCAATATCATATCAAAGTGAAGCCCCAGATACCATACCCCGCAATTCTTAAACATAGTGCATTATTGAATTTGATGTTCATCAACGTAAATATTTCTCTCAAATGAAGCTTTGATTTCGTATGTTGCAACTCAATAAGAGCATTTATTACATTCCAAGAACTCCCGAACTCCTCGAGACTAACCAAGATGTCTCTTCAACTTCTTGTGCCGTGCACTTCGACCCTATAAAAAAACAAAACATATATTAGAATCATTTTTATGTACGGATATTTCAAGAAAACTATTACTAATTAACGCATCTATTCGCTTGTGACATTGCCTAAATGTATTACTTTATCCGTCCAAGCGCGACAAATCTTTTCCTTATAAGGAGTCAACCATGACTCACTACATTTTACTCGGTCCTGGTAAGTATAGTGCAATCGGGCTTGTCAATGATCTTAAATTCCTCCGTACCATCCTCATTCGAAGAAAACACAAAAGCGACACTCCAGTTCGATACATGAATGCCTCCCACTTTCTTCGGCCAAACGGAATCCTTATAGTTTGCAAAAGTACATTTTTCGATATACGCCGCATTTCCAGATTAAGATTTATCGTGGTAGGAAATACTAACCCCGCACGTTGTTCATTAAGGCCAACTCCCTATCAGTAACAATGACATTAGGTAATTGCTCAGCAAACATTAAACTTTGTAACTTCACCATTGCCCAAGTGTAGTTGTTCACACGCCACCTCCAAGTATGCAATTAAAAGTCAAATTCAGATGTCACACCTGCCACCCCGAAGTGGAAGGCCATTTTATATCTCGCTGGTTTTATAAGTGCAATCCATACTAACACCGCAAAATGCATTTACAACAATCGGATAGAAGTAGATGTGCCTAAACAAGTCTCTCACATAATCGTTCGACTATCCTTCCTATGCCATTCAACATATTTACATTCATTCATTGTTTCATTAGTCGTTGCATTTGCGATCTACCACCGTATTAGTAAATGATGTTTATGACGCAGCATTGTACTGTCTTCATAGTGCTGATTATACTCATCATGGATTTTTATAGACAAGAATATTCCTTGGTTTCAATGCTCTTCGCCATATTTCGGACAATATAGCTTTCTCCCCATCCGATAATCGACTTCAAAGATATGAGCCACTCTCCAATTGTTTAGTCGTTGATGATTATGAGTCCACAAACAAACACTCCAATCATCACATACTAGTTAACTTCACACCGATTATCTTAAATGGACAATCACATTTTTTCGTTCTAGTGCCTTTTCGATTCAAGGCTTCCCCATTCGACTTATTCTTTGCATGCCTATATGTTCCACCACACTCACATGCAAGGCTAACTCTAGCTTTTCTACTATCTCCTTATCCGATCTTTATCACAATAACAAATCCGCTTTTTCCCACATTTCAGCTCCATTCAATCAAAGCATCCCAACTGTAAAATATCCGATAATAACAATTTATTAATTTCGATATACTTAAAACAAATTACTACTTCTAACTTTAAAGTATTAAATTACCATTACTACTAAATCCATCACTCGCAATCAACTAATTGTCAGAAGGTCGTATTATGATCAAAAATTCATCCGCAAAATAAATGCAGATTAAATACAACAAATAATGTCCAATTAAAAATCGATATGCCATATACCCCGGTATGCTTACGCTACAATCCCGTGCTAATGGGCTTTCTGCGGTTAATGGGTTGCTATAAAATGGATATCCACCACGCTTCTTTATTGCCAACTCTGATATTTCTAATGGGTAGGAAGAGGGCCACAGGAGTAAAAGAGTTTAATCAACAGGATGTAGAAAGGATTAAACAGCTAAAAGATTTAGTAAAACAAGTCCCAAGACTTTAATTTTCTTTAACACGATAGATTAGAAACAGTTCGTAACCCATAACAATAATGATTTTTACCTTAGAAATTAGAAAAAGTAATGTATGCAAATATAGTCCAAGCAAACCACAGTTAAGAAAACTAATTATGCCTTTGTAAGAACATATTTACAATCCCTTTACCTGATTTGTAAATCCGGAAACATAATTTCCTGATTTTCAACCAGCTTCAACTAGAAAATCCGGTTTCAACCGAGTTATGTTCTATTTAACTGGATATCACAAACTGCTTCTAACAATCTAATCCGATTTTGATCCCGATTTTGTCTAAATCCCGATTTGTTAAATCCCAGTTATTTTAGCATACCCCTGATTTCAATATCCTAGATAATCGCGATATCCTGATTTTAATTGATTAAGTACTCTCGCGGTAAAATAACGCAACTCCGTATCGTTATCCCGTCTTCCTTCCTCCATTGTCAGGAAGCTCAAGGCAACGCCATTCTCACTATTTTTTAACGCCATTCTCACACAAACGAAGCCAGAGGAAGAAGGGAGTTGGGTGCGCAGAGAGATAAAGGAAGAAGAAGAAGAAGAAAAAAAAAGATAAATAGAGTTAAGGGTAAATTTGTATTTCTTAATTTCTCGTTTATATTTTTTAACGATGTGTGTAGAAATGGATGTGGGTGTAAATAGGATTTCTCTTTTTTATAAATTAGTAGTTTTATGGAACTGATTGCACATAAAAGGAACCAACTTTGGAATTTCTGTTGAGGGTTTCAATGATTATGAACATTCTTTTCTAGTGGAACTGTTCATGAATGTGGGTATATTTTGATTTAAGACCGTGAATTTCAAATTTAATGACCCGTCTCTGGGTCATGAAACACATAGTTATGGTTTTGATGGATGGCGTAATTAGGGTTTTTCATGGCATTGGAATGTTTCAGTGATGGGAAAATACAGTCATGAGAAAAAAGTTCACCTGAAGAAGCTGAGGTAGAGCCCATCAGAAGAAAAACAGCAGTAAATCCGAAGACGAGCAATCCACAAACAGACACGTACGATGGAGAAACAAACATCGAAGGTGAAGTGGTTGTTAAACATCTTCTTCGACAGGTGGTGTTCAAGGGCTGAAGGACGCGATTGGCTGAGTTGGTGTTTTTGTAAATTTTTAAGAAAACCTATTTCCTGGTGTTCGCTGCTTTTATTTGTGTCATACTCATTCCCGTACTTTATTTCGAGACATCGCATCCTTATACTTTATTTCTACATGTATTTGCCTCTTAATTGGGAACGCTATGAAATTTTGACGCCAAGTAATACACAATAACAGATTACGTGTACTTTAAAAATAAAATAAAAAACTATAAAAAAATAAAAAATATATATATATATATATATATATTTAAATATCACATATGTTAATTAATTTGTTAACATACCCTTTCCCTCTCCCTCTCCCTCTTTCGCTTTATGAACAAGATGCCCCTTCTCTATATAAAAGAAAGTGTAGCGACATGAATCCGTAGCTGTACTTTGAAAAAAATTGTGGCTCAGATGCAAGCAAACTGAGAAAAAAAATGGAAGAAGAAGGATAAGCCGTACAACAGAATCAATAATGCGCACTGCTGAAGCAACACAAAATGTCAACACCGAAAAACCCTTAATCGGCGATTTTGGGTTGTGGAGTGACGAATCTATATTAAAATAAAAGACAAAGGACAACGTTCTTCTAAAACAAGATATTAACACGAACGCTTTAAAACAAAAGATGCAGACCTCGTACCGGTTATCAATTTTTTATGGAAAGATTGGAAATCCAATTAAACATCATGGGTAAAATGGGAAAAAAAAAGTGGACGAAAAAGGGCGAGGCTACCAACTCTTTTATATATAGGAATAGATACCTTTCATCGGCTAAAATCCCAAAATCCCACTTCTTTTTTCCGCTTATTCTGTTTCAAAAATACCTTAGGCCAAATCTCGTAATGCACGTTACAAACCGTTTGTCAAATTTCTATTTTAAAAATATTTTTTATTTTACTTTTGAATTTAAAAATAATTATTTATTTATAACAATTTATTAATATTCAAGGTTAAAATTTATTTTGGGCTCAAGACCTATTACTTAAAAACAAATTCAAACCCACTCATATATTAAGATCAAAAGAGACATCTAGATGAAGGTGATGCCTTTCCCATATCATCGTATCTGCAGTGTAGTTTTTTTTAGTCCTTCATCCGGTCATCCTACCGTATATGGGAAGTATGTTATGAATAAGTATATAAAAATGAAAAATACGTAAAAGATATATTTATCAACGAATTCGGTTTCAAAATCCCTTATTTTTCGGAAAGTTAATGAAGAAAATTAAGATATTTTATTCCTAAAATTAAAAGAAGATGGTCGAACCACACCCTATAAATCGGGAAGATCTCCCATGAGGTAGGGGATTCAGACTGAGCAAAAATTTTTTACTTCTTTTTCTATATCTTTTATTGATTTTTGCATCGAAGAGTTGGACACACAACCGTTGCATCATTGTTAATGTCTACGCCAAAATCATAATTTTTCCTGTATGATCCCGCGATCACAACCTGCCACAAATCTCTCATTTAAGCATTTTGGAATTTTAATAATATCCATAATTAATCTCCCATATTATAAAAATTCCACTTTACATTCATGGTTTCATACCGTCCCTTCTTTTTCTCAAAACATACTCAATCAAATCCCATACATAAGTAGAAGTGTACGTGTGTTTGTCAAAATTTTATTTTAAAAATATTTTTTAATTTGTTTTTAAAATTTCCAACTTGTCTATTCTTTATTTTAAAAAATATTTTTAAATTTAAAATAATTATTTATTTAATTACAATTTTTTATTTTAAAACAATAAAAGGGTAATTTTTTTATATCTCATAATCTTAAATATTTACTTTTTTAATTGTAAATATTTTGTATAATTATTCAGTACTGAAACAAATTTAAAATTTTTTTAATTGTAAATATTTGGCATATTTATTCATTAATAAAACAACTTTTAATTTTTATTTATTCTTTTTAACATTCGCTACACTTTAAAATAAACTTATTTTTTTCGCACTTCAAGTGAAAGTATTTATAAGATTTTGTTTTTTTATTAAGTTAAAGTCTTTGTTTCACATATATATATATATATATATATATATATATATATATATATATATATGAAATAGTCTTATATAAAATAAATTAGATAATTTAATTTAATATAGATTTTGAAGGTATGGATTATGAATAAATATAGCAAAAGTCTAAAAAACTAAAAAACATATTTGAAAAAAAGTGAATATAGAGTGTAAATTTATCTTTTCAAATTTTCAATTAAACAAATTGAAGAGTTTAAAATTTACATTATAATAATGATGATATGACACACACACACTATTATTATTATTATATCCAAATGTCTAACTTAGTTGGTTAGAATGTTCAACCCTTAAAGACATGACATAAGAAGGAAAGGGGTTTGAGTCTATAGTTTACTATATTGTAAAAATAATTATCTCTAAAAAATCACTATTATTATTACTATCATTATACACATATCATATGGAGAAAAATGATTTTATAAACACTTGTTCATCAAATTCCACTGGGGAATGAAGAATTCTACACGATACTTTTGAAATTAAGAAATTAAAAAAAAAGCATGATAAATCATTAGTGCAATCACTAAAATAGATAATCATTCATTAATGAATTTGAATTTAGTTATTCCTTTCTTTTTTGGATTTAAAATATTTTTTTGAACAAACATATTAGCAGAAAATCTATAAAATGTATTAAAAAATCTTATCTGATGCATAATAAAGAATATAATAATATGGGACTTAGTATATAAAAATGTATATATATTTGTTTAGTATGATATGAAAAATATAAGGCTATGTTTGATTACAGGGAAAGAAAATTGTAAGGAAAAAAGGATATTAATGAAATATAGATAAATAATTTCTTTTCCATTTTTTTCTCTATTCTTTTCCATTTTTTTGACATCCTATCACTATATATCTAATCAATAACATGACTTGAATTAGTTATCTCTTTATTTTTTTGGATTTAAAATATATTTTTTCTGAACAAACAACATATTAGCAGAAAAATCTATAAAATTCAAAGGAAAAATTTTATCTGAAAGAGATAATTAAGAATATAATAATATGGGGATTCTAGAATATAAAAATGTATATATATTTTTTAAGCTAGTATGATATGAAAAATATAAGGCTATGTTGGATTACAGGGGGGAAGAAAATTGTAGGGAAAAAAAAGAAAAAAAAGGATATTACATAAATATAGTGTAAAATAACTTTTTCCATTTTTTCTCTATTATTTTCCTTTTTTTGACATCCTATTATTTTCCTTATTAATTTCTAAGAAACAGTAGAGAAAATATTACAAGAATATCTAGTAATTTCCCTTTTATATATTTTTCCTCTTCACTTTCCATGTCATCAGAACTCTTTTTTGATATCTGCTATTTTTGCATGATTAATCTTTTCTTTCACCTCTCATACTTATTTTAAGATTTTAAATCATATATTGGTGGGTTTGGACATAAACTCAAGGAGTACTAATTTATAATGACCAAAGGGCCAGATAAACATGGGGATCTCATAATTCATAAATGACAAAACATAGGCCATGTTTAATAAATTATTGAAAATATTCAAACCATTAAAAATGAAAATTTTTTGGTTTTAATTTTTCAATATATTTGATAACAAAATTTTAAATGAAAAACTGTTTATAAGTAGGTAAAGACCTACTTCAATCTGGAATAGAATACGGTCAACAAAAATTTTAAATGAAAATAAATTAGAACAAAAACTCCTTTATAAATAATATAATATTTTGCAAATATCTATTGGTTAGTTTGGATAGTTTTAAAAAGTTTAGAAATCATTGGTTATTTTTTTAAACATATTTATGTCTTTTTGGATAATATTATTAGAATAAATATTTTACATATTTTTAAACATGTTATTACAATAATTAATAATTCGTAGGTAAAAATAAAAATAATAGGTTATTAGGAACCTGTATTTATTTTGATAATAATATATGTAATTTAATGATAATAAGGGTAAAATATGTAAAATACATACTTCAAGATTCAAGATTTACAAGCTATCAAACAACATATTATCTTCATGAAATTCAAGATTAATTTTTTCAACACTTATTTTTCTCACATTTGATTACTTCTTTCATTTTATCAACAAAATATGTAAGCCTCTCATTCCCATTGAAAAGGAACGCTTTTGAAGGAATTCGATGAAGTTTGAACTCGATAGACCACGAAGATCTCAACGTGGAGAAGAAGTCTGTTTGTGTAGAGTCCTTCTTTTAGTTGAAGTCCCACATCATAAGTCCTATTCTTATGCTGTTTGTTATTTCGCCCATTATTTAGTTTCTCATTTATACAATAGTTGTGGTCGTAAGCCAGGTCCATGATTTAGTTTCTGTTTCAGCACACAGTTATGGTCCAAGTTTAGGAAGAAGTGGTTAGAAAATATGTGATTAAACTATTTCAATGAATAGTGAGTAGAAAATTGTTCCAAAGATTTCAGTTGGTTCTCACCCGAAGAGAAAGATTTTTATATTTTTACCAAGCTCCATCAACTCAACATTGGTATCGCAGCGCCAACACACCAACAAAAGAGAGGATTGAAGCCTTAGAAAGGGCTCATGAGTCCAAATCGGAATGTGCCGACTTGAGGAAACCATATCGCAGTCGGGCTTTAAGTCATGCTTTCAAATACTGAAAGCTCCAACCACAACACCGCGGGCGGACCTTCATTACACCAAGAAGAGTTTGATGGCACCAAATTTTTCACCAAATGGTGCACTGAATTTCCAAAATACCTCCGTGATCATCCTACTCAGCTGTTCCACCTGCACATGTAATTTTTCTAATTTCAAAGCATCTAATAAAGAATCAAAAGCCCTTTACCAAGGCTTCATCTTCAAGGGGAAGCAAAATCATCAGGCAATGATATACGTATACGGCGGAAGAGGGACTACCCAAAAGTGATCAGGGAATTATTTCCGAGAGGAGTCAGGGGCTCAAGCTTTGACCAACCAGTGTGAGGATTTTGATGAAGCTTTGGTCCAAAGCTCAACAAATCGATCCCTTCGCGGATTATCAAAAAAGAGTTTGAGATAATCGGGTAATCGAAGTTCATGGTCAGTCGTGAAAAGCGCCAGAGATTCATTCATGGTGGATCATGACCAAATTTCGTGGGGCTATTCGTATGTTCAAACCAAAGACCTTAAGGAAGCCAAGGTGTCAGCCCGCATGAAGGACGAATAACCCAACTATTGGGAGTTCTCCTGCCAACACCACTGTACCACTCACTGGTGACTTCACGCTCTTCCACTTCAACAACAACGCCACTTGTCAAGAGACCATTCTCGGGATGAGATGCACGTGCACAAGGATCCCAAGCCTGAATCAGATAGAAGCCTCTTCCAAGTATAGATGCAAAGTCCCCAACTCTTCACTGGAAAGGAATTGATGCTTCAAGCCAAAGGAAGACACCAGCAAGATCAACCCCAACCTTCCTTCCGACAATCAGATTTCATTGTCGCTGGCCAGGATGGACAACAAAGAAAGACAATTTATCCGAACTCGAGACAAAAGGTTCCGGTAAAGAGTGGAGGCATTGATAGACCCACAAAAGATCTTTCATGAACTGTGAGAAGAAGTTCTGCTTGTGTAGAGCCTTCTTTAGTTGAAGTCCCATTATTCTCGTCAAGTCCTATTCTTATGCTAGTCCTATTCTTTACAGCAAGTAGTTTATATTTCGCTTCCATTATTTAGTTTGCAGGTTTGTACACAATAGCTGTGATCGTAAGTTTAGGTCCATGATTTAGTTTCTCTGCTTGTGCACAATAGTTGTGGTCCCAAGTTTAGAAGAAAGTGGTTAGAAAATATGTATTTAAACTCTTTCAATGAATAAAAAAGGAGGAGAAAATTGTTCCAAAGATTTGTGGTTAGTTCTCACCCGGAGAGAGCATTTTTATATTTTTATTTTCAAGCTCTGACTGGGACCTAACACTTTCCATCAACTAGATCCTTAGTATGCTCAACAACCTTTAGGCCTCTCTTGCCTTATCCCTTAAATTAACATCCTTCTTATCTTCCACTCTTCCATCCTCCACACATTTTCTCCTTCTTCCAGCTCCCTTACACTTTCATCCTCCACGGTGGTGTACTGAATCAAATCCTCTATTTTCTACACTCTTCATCCATTTAAGAGCCTGTTATTATCTGCATATATGCACAAATTCAGAAAGGAACCATCCAACAAAATTCATTTCCAATATTACCTCCTATCCAATTGCTTTTCTCTATTACTTGCATTTAGATCTCTAAATTAAGACTTACAAGATTTTGGAATATTGTTCAGATTACAAGGGACAGAGTTTGTTTTATTTGAGGCTAAAATTACAATTCAAATGAAAGTTATTATATTTAAAAATAAATTTTTATTCATATTAATGCAAAACGTAAAACTGAATTTTGTCAGTAACTTTCCCTAAAAAAAGAAGAGTATATTATGGGTTTTATGATAAGAGTCAAGATATTACAAAAGTGTTTATTTTCAGGTGCATGGCCTCTGCCACCACCACTCCATACGCTGAACTGTTCATAAAGAATAAGAAATGCACATACATGGATGCCAACAAGAAACATACCTACTTTCTCCATGCACTGCATGTTGGCGATAAGACCAATTTTAACAAACACTGTTCCATGGGGGACATAGGATTCTAATCAACCATCTCTCTGCACTCATCATGTCTCATTTGAGGTCCATGCCTGTGCCAAACTAACATCATGTAAATCAAATGTCCATGATGCCACTTGTCCCTCCCCAAGAAAATAAAAATCTTTGAATATAAACTCCAAAAGTGAAACCATGGTTTCCCCGCTTAATTATTGATGGTCATGAAAATGAGGAGCGCAGGCCCACCACTAGGCCTCAAAAGAGAGATGAGGGTCTCGCCATCCGTCGCATACCCCGCTTATGCTCAGACGGTTTGATGATGGTCAGTTGAAGGTCAATCGCTTAGCTACGGGCTTTGAAGTGTACCCCATGATCTGCACAAGCCAAGATAAGTCCAAAGGTAACATGGAAGATCTACCGTACGTAAAATAGAATAACCCTAATCACGCATATCCAAATTAAAGAATCATCAAAACATTATCGCTAGGAAAGTAAGATAATCCACTCTTGCTGTACCATCGCATCTGATCCCGATCACCAAAGAAGGTCAAGATTATCTCAAATAAATCGGCTTCTTTCTATATCCTCACCAACCATTATGATAAAATAAAGAAACATCTCCATCCGGTGGAAGGACTCCTGCCATCTAACCTGAAGAACATCTACTGATAAATACAAGGTCACCCCATCTATGGAAATGTGCCAATTCCTCGTACGCGGCAATACAACGATGCCTGCACAAGACTCTCCGCCTCTAAGGCAAATTTCTTTCCTCGTAGAAGAACCGCTTAGGTGACTGAGCTTCGCCACCTGCACGAAGCCCTCGCCGACCCCCTTTTTTCTAGTTCTTTTGCAGAGGAATTCCACTTCAAATAAGAAGTCGATCAACGCAAGAAGAATACACCTCGACGACGACGCACAACCCGCGATTTGCTCCACACTAATCCGTCCACCCAACGACCCCCGAACACACCGCTCGCCCGCGGAAAGCATCATCATTCGGCGCCGCTCGTGGGAACAACGCCTTTATAAATATAAATGATTTCGCGATCTGGATATCAATGGCGAACGCCAAGGTGAGTAACACTAATCCACCGCGATGCAGGATCCACCAAGCGATATGGGGCGCCACTCCGCGCGGAAGCAATAAGTCACTATAAACCTGGCGGAAGACTTCGCTTCAATCAACATCCGATGAAGAGTCGAATGTACTACCGCATTATACACATCCGCTGAGACACGATGCACTCCAGAGCGCCATAACATCCCTCCCGAGGAGCAAACTGCCACGACATCTCCGAGGCATCGGAAACAGGCCGAGTCCAGCTCTGAGCCCGGGCATGGACCACAACGCCCGCGGGAGCGAGGGAACGGCACACCCGGCGTGTCGTGAACGAAGACCGCATCACCTCAACCAGAGCAGGAGAGCAATACGTGGAGCAGAGAATCAGAATCTTCACCAAAGAGCTCACCGTATGGCAGTGGTTAAAAAGGATCTAGCCCCGATACTATGGACACCTTGGTACAACAAACCGAATCACCTTTCATTGCCGAGGTGCTACGCTATCCGCTTCCAGCAAAGAAATTTAATGCCAAGTAAAGATTCGATAGGGCAAATATCCCTTCGGATCACCCCATTTACAAGAATCAAATGACGCATGAGTACTGTGACTCAGGCGGTGCAGGCTTTCGCTACCACACCGAAGGCGCGCCCATTTTTGGCCTGCCAATAGAATTCTTCGCCGATTTTCGTTCAGAATTATCCATTACGTTTCGCCTCCCACTTCATCTGAGCCAGACGCATCAAAACCAAGTTGTCATCCGGCCGACCGCCAAACGCTCATAGGAGTCCAAGTTCTACGTAAAAGATTCAACGCCGAAGTTCTCGAAGATATTATACCGATGAAAATTCGCAATCACCGCATTCATCGCCGTTAGGAGTGGCGCCTGGGACTCACATGTTTCCATCTCAAGAACCCCTTGCCAAAGCATGGCCGAGGTAATTTTCAAAGCAGAGAAATATATAATCCAAGGAGCAGCCTCCGCATCAAAAGAAAGAGAAGCTCTTCCAACTGCAAAGAGAAAAGTACGATTGCACAAAAACGACGAGGACCTGAGCCCTGCAAGGCAAAGTGACCAAGAAAATCCTCAAGAAAAGATCGCGAACGATCCCTAAAAAGGCGGAACCTCAGATCGCCTCCCGTCCACCGCAATCCAAAGACATCACACTCGGGCCATTTCACCCCCGACAACCCTGTCCTGCAGTCCCGGTACGGCTTTAAAACGAGCGCCAGATGGCTAACCTAAATGAAATCGACCCATCATATGGACAAATACTGGGCATTATGAGTTCCACAGGATTATGGAATACTGACAACTGTGAGTACAACTCAAAAGAGAAATAGGGACACTTAATACAACGCTTTGATACCTCCGGCCAAGCTTTCAGATATCTCCGTGGGAGCCAAGCCTCGTAATCCAGCCTGGTCCAGCCTGTAACTTAACTGTGCCCCAATCTCAAAGAATTCTTAAAAGACGACTCAAAGACTCAAGAACCTCGGAGAGATCCATGTGATTCTGAGTATCTCGTAGAGGAGGAGAATCTAGTTCTGACTGGCAGCCCACCTCGGCGCAAAGATGATCGGTCGCCAGTAAACGGAAATACAAGCAAGATCCAAACCGCCGCGACTCTACAATACCATCACGTTTCGACTCAGACTGAAGGGATGCCGCCATCTCCCCATGACGATCCCTTTGTTGTTCGCTGCGCTTACTGGCAACAACGCTCACCGTTTTAATTGATAACAATTTAGAGTTCGCTGGACATCATCTTCACGCCACTTCACAAAATGGGTATCTGAGGGAAAGTTAGAACCCGTCAACACATCCAAGGGGTTTCGTGGAGAAAAGCAGTATTACCACCGCTCGATTCAATCGGGCGCTTAACTACGGGAGTAGCTCCTTCACAAAGCAGACGATAACAACAAGGTTCTCACTGTAGACGCCCACAATTCTATAATATGTTAGCATCTCTCTCAATGCACAGCCATCCTCAAGATATCACATGATAATCAAATTCTAACCATACATGAAGTAGGGATGGTCCGGAGATCTGGTGGCAGTGAACAACATACACCATGAAACAAAGAGCTATTTCATAACTGAGTGTGGGGACGCAGCTCGACATGCGCCAAGAGGTGTCACCCGACCGAAGCCCTCGAGGAATTAGAAACCGATCACCGGATGACGACCCTAACACCGCCTACATCTACCGCTTCTAAACTGGCTGGAGATCTCAAGTTTCCTCACCGCAGACAGACAAGGAGCGCCAAGATGGAAGCAAAAGTGGTATACTGAGGAATCTTGACCCTACAAAGATCACTCATGATTGAATACCAACCTCTTCAAACCGATCAAGCAAAAGCACGTAAGTTTTGGCAACGGAAAGGCAAAAAGCCATCACGAGGGAGGTTCTCGGGCAAGCCCCGCCAGAGCGATAAGAGAGGTAGAATATCCCAATGTATCGGGCCATCGTCAGACATCAAAAGTACAAGTGGAACCTCAGACGTCACTTCATCGACATAAATGCTATGCCCAGCCTTCCTTTGCCAAGGATCTAATTTCATCGTGTATTTCATCGCGCCACGAACTTCGCTTTACGGATGCGGCCGCTACAACCAAATCAAGATATGACCCCGACCAAGAAAGATCACTGTCACAAAGATAGGAACTTATCATATCTGCAATGCCAAGCTGACTCAAGAACGCAGAGCAACTACCAAGTTAGCGAACTTATGCTTCAGGCTGCAGTGGCGCAACTATCAAGTATACATGACGGTTATCGGGTAAAATTCAACACACCCTGGCTCACATCGCTCATCTCTCCGAGGCATTCTGTGTATCCTAAGGAATTACAACATGAACCTAACCCACCAAGTGTGCCTTCTACAGGTCACCCCAAGAAATTTCCGGGTTTCATAGTCAATCGCCGTGGGATCGAGGCAAATCCCGACAAAATAAAGGTCGGTGGCTCATGCCACCATCAAAGAATAAAGCCGGTCCAACGACCATTGTGAAGGATAGTGCTTGCCGATTCTATCCAGGCAGTGATAATGTCGCCACCCTTCTTCCTAGCCTCCACCTCGCCCAAGAAAGCCTTTCAATGGGACACAAAGTGTGAGGAAGCATTCACAGCGTTAAAAACATACCTGAGTTCTCCACCCATTCTAGTAAGTCTTGTTGAAGGAGAACTCTCACTCATACTAGCCGTATCGATCTCTCTGAATCCAATACGCAGATCTGGCTGCCAAAGAGACAAAGAACTTACAACACCCGCCATTTTATTGTACGAGCTCTAGAGGAGCTTGCAGAGGTACCTGTGATGGAAAAATTAATACTGGTAACTTCATGCCCCTAAGTTCGCCCAGTTTCCGTGCTCACACCATAGAAGCCCCAACAGAATATCCATGAAGCAAATGACAAACCAAGTTCCTGAAGGTCGATGAAGTGGGCCATAGAGCTAAGCGAAGCTGGACGATAGCTGTCGAAAACTCAAGGAGCAAAAGTGGACATGTCCCAGCCGACTTCTCACATGAATTTACTCCGATAGAACTTGCTAAGGCCACTCACGCAGGGGACGACCTCCCACACGGAACCCTCAGATGGAGCTCAAATGCACAAGGAAGCTGAGCGCGTGCCATATCAACCTCACTAAGGGATAGATGGCTGAATACGCGCTCCGACTAGGTTCCACTGCTTTCCAACAACGAAGCCGAGTATGAGGCCGTAATAGCAGGCCTCAACCTCGCCCATTCATTAGAAGTCAACCAACTAGAGGTCTACAAAGGACTCCTGAATGTGGCCGCCATCGGGATCAAGATACCTACGAGGCCAAAAGTGAAACAATGACTTATATTCCAAAAGGTCCGCGATTTACTAAAGAACAGTTCAAATGTGGAACATGTCCCCGCAGCAGAATTCTCGAGCCGACGCTTTAGCAGTTAGCCACAAATAAGAGGGTGATCCCCTACAGGTTAATGCCTGTCGAGTACTTCGGCGAACCCTCTATCGATCCTTATAGTACGGTGGTCGCCTAGAGTTCTGTACTAGCCGGATGGACCCCATTTTGGGATTATATTAATGACGGAACCCTACCGACCACCAAAGAAGCGTACTAAAATAAGAGCAAGGTCCGCATACTAATCACAAGGGAAGCTTCCTCATGTTTAGTGATTCTTCACACCTTCCTAAAATGCATCAGAGAAGACACCGAGTATGTGCTAAGAGAAGTACATGAGGGCATATGCGGGAATCATATCGGAGTTCGAACATTAGTAGGAAAGCCCGGTGCGTGGATACCACCGCCTACAATACTCAAAAGATGACCGACCCAGTCAAGAAATGTATCGTCGAGCACGCCAAGATATCGCTACCCGCCAGAGCCTCCTTAACGTCGATCACAAGCCCCCGCCCTTCCAACAGTGGGGTTTGGACATATTGGGACCCCGGGTCTGGCAAGTGGTCAAGCACCATAATCATCAGTGAGCCATTTCACCAAGCGGGCGAGGTCAACTCCTTAGCCACAATTACAGCAGAAGATACGCACTTGTGTGGTGAGCCATCATATGTGTTTGGTATTCCAAGATCCTTGGTATTTATTAACGAAAAACAATCACAACGCCACCTTAGAGATTGCCGCCGAGTTCGACAAAATTATCACATCCCCAAGACACTGGGCAGTCCAACTGACAGCCAAGTCACTAGTCGAACCCTTGTAAAGCCGCCTTGAAGTTCAAAATTGGAAGATCTTAAAGGAGTCAGAATACCTCCCGAGGTACCGGGCTTACAGATCCACGTAAGTCAAGAACCCGGGGAAACCCCATTTCCATCTCACCTCTTCACCTAAGTAGTGAATTCAGCTGAGGCTCTTAATAAAGCCCCCAGAGTCGAGCTAGCATCGAGGAAAGTACAACGATCAGGTTCTTCACACCTCGAACTTAGAACTCCTAGATGAAAAGCGAATGTTCAGCAAAGGCGTAAAGAGGAGTATCAAAAAGGAAACAGTAATTATAATCGTGAAGCTAAGCCTGTGTGGGCCATACGCCAGAGACCTCGCCTTTAAGAAGCTCCCAAGAAGGAAGAATCCAGCGATGGGAAATCCAGCCCTAACTGGAAGGTCCTGGAGATCATATATCCCCGAGTCGTTTGACCAGTACTACGAACCCAAAACAAGCAGTGAAAAATTCAGAGCACACATGGAACGCCGAATACTCCTTAAGCGCTTTTACCAAGAAGGCCGATTTGTAATGAATAATAACGCCTTATCGGATCTTATGTGACATGTGGGGCGTTCATTGATTATGTAGCTAGACATCTCAAACAGTTCATATATGCACAATAAGAAGATACATAGACATAAAAGCAAAAGTGTCTCTTTATTTCAATTGAATTACATTCGCCATACAATCACAGCCCTCGAATACATTTAAACATCTTGTGCTAGCCCCTCAAAAAAAGAAGAAAGGAAAACGATGGAAATAATGGAAGAAGACCAGAAGAGTGGGAAAGTGTACAAGGAAGCAAAAGGAGTAAAGGAGAAAGACAGAATGAAAAGAAGAAGAAAAAGAAAGAAGTGGAAAAGAGGAGAAGAAGAAAAGGGATGGAAGGAGTTTAGGGAGAATGAGACGTAAAAAAAAAAAAATGAAAGAGAAGAGGAGATGGAGAAAAGAGAAGAGGAGAGGAAGAAAGGAAGGGAAGAGGAAGAAAGGAGAGAGAGGGAGAGAGAAAGAGAAGTTGCAGAGAGCTACAGAGTAAAAAGCCGTCTTCGATGACAGAGATTCTCTAACATGAAGTTGGGAATAACATGACCTCTATAAAAGGGGAGACTGTGTGGAAAACACAACTCCCACATGTAGAAGAACAAACAGCTACGATCCCAAATTCAAGAGATCCCCTGAAAGACAACAAGGCTTCTGCGATTCATCTTACCCAGATTCCGTTACACATCAGAGAAAGTAAAATATACAAAACATAAAGCCCGGCCAAAGAATGAGGCCGCCATTTGGCAAGAAAATCAAACCCTGAAACCGACGCCCAAATTCTCCATCAATCACATTAAAGACGTTTCACCTTTTCTCAAGAAAATCGGTTCAACGTCGCCCACAAGAGCTCGCCTTATTCACATGGAAGAGCTCGCCTAACTCTATACAATGACGAAGTTCGCCTACTCTCGACAGGTCATGCCACCAGATCGACAACAAAGTTACATGCCGTTATTCACCGGAACTTCACCGCGTCATAAAGGCCGGAGCTACCGGCCAAGCCACCGACAGTTCTCGGTTTACCGCACGTGTCACGCTACCGAGAAACATCACCAGCATTGCCATTCACCGAACGCCACCAAGGCCATGTTGCCGTGAGCCACGCCGCTTCACCTTGACGCAGTTCGTTTACTTCCGCACAGTCACGCCGGCCGGCGAGTCGACGCTCAAAGCATATCATGATTCTACTGAACGCCACTAAGGCTACGCAAGGTTATCACGCTGGCCGCCTTGACGGTTCGCTTACTCGACAGTCACGCCACCGAGAGTCGACGCCGGGAAGTTACACTACCATTCTACTGAACGCCACCAAGGCACATAAAGTGCCAAGAGCCACGCCGCCACCTCGACGAGTTCGCCTACTCCAAAGACGTGTCACGCCACCCGAAGAGAGCCGCCAGCTCAGCCACATTGCCATTCCTCCTACCGAACGCCACTGCGCCACGCGCGTGAGCCACGCCGTCACCTCGACGAAGCGTTCGCCTGGCTCCGGACAGTCACGCCACCGGTGAACATCGCCGCCATCGCCATTCGCTGAACGCCAATTACAAAGCCGCAGTTGCCGTGAGCCACGCCGCCACTGACGAAGTACCGTTTACTTCGCAGGTGCAGCACACTTGGCAGTCATCCAACTCATGCAAATCGACGATGGAGGTTTGGCAAACAATTCGGATTAACTCGGCGGCGTTAATGGCACTTACATGAGTCACCCAACTCATAAGTCGATGACTGACGCCGCCAGCCGCACCGCCCCGCCAACGATGAGTATTGACAAGCTCTTCCTCGCTTCATGGACGAGTCTACCAACTATTCACTGACGAAGCTCTTCCCATCGCCAACATGGACGAAGCTCCTACCAACGATGATATCACGGTGCCTCTTCCCATCGGGCCAACATGGACGGTTCACTCAATGGCCACATTGACGAAGCTCCCCCATCACCAACACGGACAAGCTCCTACTCAACTATTTACATTGACGAGCTCCTCCCCTTTCATTTCCCACGCGACGAAGCCTAGCATCAACTATTCACACCTCCGACGAGCTCTCCCATCATCAATACGGACGAAGCCCCCGCCAACAATCTTCACTATGACAAGCTTTTCCATCGACCAACATGGACGAAGCTTCTCGGTCATCAGCTCACGTTGACGAGCTCTCATCGGGCCAACATGGACATAGCTCACTCAACACTTGTATCGACGAGCTCCCTCCCTCTCACCACAGGACGCAGCCCCACACAACAGTCACATCGACGAGCTCTTCCTATCAGCCAACATGGACGAGCTCCTACTCAATCCACCACCCGACGAGCCTCCCATCGCCCAACATGGACGAGCTCCCACCAACAGTTCACATTGACGAGCTCTCCCCATCGCTCAACACGACGAGTCTTACCTAATCACCACTCGGACGAAGCTCTCCCATCTACCAACATGACGAGCTCCTACCAACAAGCCTCACATCGACAGCCTTCCCATAAGTCAACATGGACGAGCTCCTACTCAACAATTTACATTGACGAGCTCCTCCCCTCAATTTACACGGACGAGCTCCTACTCAACTATTCACTCTGACGAGCTCTTCCCATCAGTCAACATGGACGAGCTCCTACTCAACAGTTCACATTGACGAGCTCTTCCCATCAGTCAACATGGACGAGCTCCTACTCAACAATTTACATTGACGAGCTCCTCCCCTCGTCAAAGGGACTCCAGATCTACACAACTATTCACTCACCAGCCTCTTCCCATCAACTCAACATGGACGAGCTCCCATCAACTATTCACTGGACAGCTCTTCCCATCACCAACACGACAAGCCCGCCAAAGAATTCACTATGACGAAGCCTCTATCAATAACATGGACGAAGCTTCTGCTCAACAATAGCTTCATCGCTGACGGAAGCCTTCCCATCAGATATGGACGAGCTCTACCAACAATTTATCGACGAGCTCCTCCCTCGTCAAGGACGTGAAGCCTACACAACAGCTCACATCGACGGCTCTTCCCATCAACAACATGGACGCAGCTCCTACTCAATCCATTCACTCGACGAGCCTTCCCATCACCAATACGACAAGCTCCTACCAACAGCTCACTGATCTGTGCCTTCCCATCACCAACACGGACGAAGCTCCTACTCAACTATTTCACTCCGACTCCAGCTCTTCCCATCACCAACACGGACGCAGCTCCTTCTCGCCATCAAAGCCATACTGACGAGCTCTTCCCATCGGGCCAACATGGACGTCCTTCTACTAACACCATTGACGAGCTCCTCCCCTCAATTTACACGGACGAGCTCCTACTCAATCCGTCCACCGACGTAGCTCTTCCCATCACCAACACGACTTGGCTCCTCAACAAGGCTCACATCGACGAGCCTTCCCATCACCAACACGGACAGCTCCTACTCAACAATTTACATTGACGAGCTCCACCCCTCGGGCCTCATGTGTGGACGAGCGCCTTCCCACACAACTATCTCACACTCCGACGAGCTCTTCCCATCTACAACACGGGATCGAACTCCTACTAACTATTCACCGACGAGCTCTTCCCATCGCCAACACGGACGCAGCTCCCGCCAAGACCCACTGACGAAAGCTCTTCCCATCACCAACATGGACGAGCTCCCGTCACCAACACGCTGATGAGCTCTTTCCTCGCTTCACCGTGACTAGCTCCTGTTCAACTATTCACTCCGACGAGCTCCTTCCTCAAATTCATTACGGACAGCTCCTACTCAACTATTCACCGGACGAGTCGATCACCAACACATGGACTAGCTCTACTCAACGATTCACATTGACGGAAGCTCCCGCTTCAATACCATGGACAAGCCTACCCAATTGTTCACTCGACGACTTCCCCACCATGGATCTAGCCCCACCCAACCCGTTCACTTTGACGAGCTCTTCCTCGCCATTATGGACGAGCTCTTCCCAACTGCTCACTCAGGAGTTTTTCCCCGGGGCTAGCCTGATTGACAGCCTGTAAATTTCAACCAAGTGACATTGACGCAGTCCCTCCCAAGCAAGAATTAACTCAATCAAATCACTACTGGCTTCCAACAAATTCTCTCACGCAGACGAGTTCAACCGTTCTATCGAGGTCATGCAACCTAAGGAATCAAGTTTACTCATGCAAGTCAGCAGATGGAGGCTGTCACCGCCAAATGATGAGCTCGGCTGTGTGTTGTGTCATAAATCCAAGGAAACAAACAACAGTAAGACAATGACAAAGACCAACAAACACTTGATCAGCCCCTACTCGTCTGAGTTATACAATTTTAAGAATCAGCGCCTGCATAAATTAACCCACGAGGCCACAAATGGACTAAGTTCGACGAAGGATCTGGTCTCACTCCGGGGATCCTCGAATCCGGCCATACAGATCATGGAGAAAAGCGACGATACTACAGTAAGAACGCAGACGATATAAAAACAAATGAATATTTATCAGAAGGGCTACATATGTCTCGGGCCCTAGGCCCGATAAAAAGAAAACGTATATATAAAAATAAATAAATAAATAAAGTTGACATCAAGCAAACAGAGAAGAACACAGAATTGTGCATCACTAGGAGGAAATGTGATATTTGCATGGGAATGGGCCATCAGAGTACTGTGTTTCAGAATAGTTCTCAGAGAAAGATTCCCCGCTTCTCTTCGCCGCCGAGGCCGTGTTGAAGTCCGGTATCCGAGTACGCGCGAATAGCCGGAAGAAAAGCGCCACCCGCAGGCCCACCGAAAGCACCGGCTCGGTCCTCGCCGCTTCACAACTCATCCCTTCGAGCACCAAACTTCAACTCACATGAAGATCCGCAATCCACTGGCATTCCTCGTTCACCGCTCGCCAAATTTCATGGCCAAGATTCACGACGAGTACCAGCAGCACCTTACCCTCGGAAGCTTCGCAACGGCCCCTTCGAGTTGTGTTTCCTTATCATTCAAATCACCATTGACAGCACGTAGTTCCACTTGAAGATCCCGTAGCTCGCCCCGGGATGTGATGAGCTCCTCCCTAACCATGTGAAGCTCACACTGGGAAGACTTCAGCCCCTCTCGGGCCTCGATCAAGTCATTTTGCGCGCCTGAGCGGCCCGAACCTCCGTAGTCATTTTCGTCGCCGTCAGTTATTTCTGGACCGCCCCCGCTTCGCCGAGCCGGAAATGACATGGTAGCGTTTTAAATCACCCTAAGTCGCCCACTTTTTCGGCCGTCGCCGCCCCAGCGGTCACTGGCAAGAGAGGCCGCCTTCGCCTTTATAAATTCAAGCAATTTCACATGTTTTACTTGCTTGGCCACTGTGCCTTCAAATGAGTGGCTACCTGCATATCAAACATGAAGTTAACGCTAGACACGGAGTCAGCATGGAAGCAAGCACAATTAGAGACCTACCGAGGCAACCCCCTGAAAGGATAAAGCCAAAGCTTTATCGATTTCGGGGCATCGCCGACCGCGCGCGTCAACTTCGAGGATGGCGAGACCGGCACCGCCATGGTAGTTCGCGTTAGAGCAAAGAGTCCTTGTTTTCGTCGACTTTTGGTTTCGCTTTTCTTCAGCCGCCGCCTTTCGGGGCGGAGGTGATTTTGGCATTTTCCTAAGGCGGATTCCGCATCAAGTATATGACAACCACCAATCCATGTTCGATTTTTGGCCAGAGACTCAAGGACTTTAGCCTCCGTCAAAGCTTAGAAGGAGGCGGGGCCTAAAACCACTGGAGCCTCTGCCAGCAGCGACGATGCCCCTCCCGGCTCTGGGCAACGAGACGCCCTAATTTCTCGAATCCTTGGTCAATCACCTGCCCTCCTGAGTCGGGTTTTCCTTTCACACCCGGTGGCTCTACATCGCCCCCACGGAACCAAAAATCTCTTCCCGGCAGAGTGGCAACAAGTAGTCAATGGGAGAGAATCCCAAGGTGGCAGCAAGCGAAGACCTCGAAACAGAGGAACGCATGCACCTTAGATCGATGGTCGCAGAATCGGTCTTATCAACTCTCAAGGCAAGGACGCAGTAGTGATATCCCGCCAACTTAGGTTATCTTCGGCGCTAAGGTCAAGACGAGCATCTTGGAAACAAGAAGATAGTATAAAATCAGAAACATTCAACCACCATCGGACAAGTCATACCGAAAACAGTACAAATACTCACGAAGATTATCAGGCTACCTAAAGTTTGAACACCCGTGGTGTCGTCCTCGCCGGCGATTGTATTCCCGCTGAAACCGCCGACAAGAAATGGGGCCCTTCCATGATCTATGCGTGTTAAGGAAGATCGAGATCACCGTAGAAGATCCTAACGCTCGAAAATAAAGAAAGCCCTGGTCTCCTTTGGGCTAAAAAGATGAAGGAGCAAAGCTGCTAGGATGCCGAGCCCTCTATCCCTGTGCTAGCTGCCAATAACCCTGTCACAAAATACCCCCAACCATCGGGAGCGAGTCAGGAAGGGCAAATGCTGAAATGTTGCAACCCCTTTCATGAAAGGGTAGCGAAAACGAAGACCATTTTCAGCGGCTACTCAAAAACAACCATCCTGTGCAATCTGAGGTCGCATAAAAGTCAAAACATCAGTGGACCCATCTCGACACCAGGGGGAGTATCATGATCGCTCACGAAGGTAATCCCATATGAAAGGATCGACCTACTGTGTCCCACAATCGACAAGTGGTTGATCGACGTGATTAAGGTAATCCAATTTCCAGGATAATATAAATTAGGTTTATTTTCTACCCTCATCCGCAAAGAGGAGGCACCTCAAAGAACAAGCTCCGGGTCAGGTATATTTAACA
The DNA here is from genome assembly GCA_016808115.1 of Tetrastigma voinierianum. Classification (NCBI taxonomy): domain Eukaryota; kingdom Viridiplantae; phylum Streptophyta; class Magnoliopsida; order Vitales; family Vitaceae; genus Tetrastigma; species Tetrastigma voinierianum. The sequence goes on from JAEQBH010008974.1 coordinate 69,439, forward strand.
TTTACACCGCCACCCGTTCAAGATCGATAACAACTGAAGAGTCATCGCCAATACGTAGAGAGGAAGAACGACCCGGACCCATAATAATAAGAACGAAATCCAGTCAATCCAACCCTTAAGCCACGCACTAAATCTAAGAGAAACAAAGAGGGAAAGACGCCAGCGTATTCCGTGGGTGGGATTTAAAGAAGATACTCTCAACACGACATACTGCAAAGAGACTCCTGCCACAAAGGCTCTAAACGAGAATTCATGAGCAAATAAAGTACGAAATCGCGAGAGAAAGCGAGACTGTGGAAAAGCACAAGACGGAGGAGGCTCATGGGAAGAGAATAAAAGAAAGTGGAAGGAGGAAAACGGCAGCGAAACCCAAGAGTCATCATCACAAGACATGTGATGCCACTAAGCCTTAATTCAACCCACCTCCCCAAACGCAGACGTAGAAAATCAGATCCGACGCTAGCAAGTACTTTATACGTACCGCCCACACCTTACCCAAGGCCGGGGCAAATCGATGTGGTTTGAAAATATAGCGCCAAGCAGCCCACCACTGGGGGGCCCAAGAGAGAGCGAGGGCCCGATCCACCGGGCATACCCGGGCCGAGTGTTCATATTGCTGATGATGGCCCAAAGTTGAAGGCCCAATCGCTTAGCGCCATTGCTGTTCATGATCTATGCCAAGATCACCCGTGAGCAATATGGGAAGATTCCCCACGCGGGTACAAAATGTATCAATCCCCAATCATATCCACCAATCGATCAAACATTATCGCTAGGAAAGTAAGATAATCCACTCAGATTATAATTTCACTGACGGATCCCCATCGCAGAAGGAAAGGGGAAGATTATCTCAAATAAATTGCTCTTTCTATATATCCTGTACCAAATCCGATATGGGATAAAATAAGAAACATTCCATCCAATGGGAAGGACTCCTAGTTACCGTCCAACTGGAAGAACATCCACTATAAATACAAGGCCACCCCATCTGTGAAAGGTACGCCAATTCTGATACGCAGACACACACACAAACATTCGCAACATCTCCTCGCCTCTAAGAGTCTCTTCTCTCAAAGAAATCGACGAGCATCTGAGCTTCGCCACCGTCGCCGACCCCCTTTGCTCCTGACAGGAATTCCACTTTCAAGACAGCCGATCAACGCAGTAGCTAGGCCACATCCCTGATCGACGACGCATACCTGGACTCAGCCTCGACACACCAATCCCGGCCCGACGACTCAACACACCCAAATTCTCAGCCTGACAAAAAAGATCATCAATTATAATTAACATTTTCATGGTGTGGTGGCAGAGAGAAAGATTTCATCTTCATCATACCACCACCACCATAATTGGATACATTGTTTGCTTACCTTTTTGGAGTGGTGTTAATACCCAATCTTTTGAAGTCATCGAAATGAGGTGTAGTAGAAATGGCAATGTGTGTGTATGCATTAATTTAAGTGTAAATGATTCTCCAATTATAGTATATAGTGCTTGTCCCATTCAACTTTTCATAGAAAACACAATTGATAGTGCCTGAAGATTTTTATGATTATCCCTCTCTTTAAGCCCTGGTTTTCTATTTGACTCCACTAACTCCATCTTCATGGAAAACACATGCTTGGCACAGAGATTTGGAAGGCTGTCTCTACCCATTTGATTTTTTCTCTCCCTCAGCACACACTTGACACAAGCTGACACAAACTTCAACACATTGCGTTTGTCCAACTCGGATGATTTCTCACTCAGCACACTTCCCACAAGTTGGAACAAAATTTTGTTTTTCCTTCGGTTTTGCATGAGTTTACTTTTCTTAAAGTTTATAAATATCGGTAAAATGCTTTGTCTTTTCTGCTTTAACCCTTTCTGCTTTAAATCCTTTTGAAAGGATATTAAAGAGGATGAGCTCCCAGCTATTTCATAAATTTAACAAAGACCATGGGATTTAGTGTTACTTAGTGATTTTCATTTGATGCAAATTGGACTTAGTGCCATTAGAATATCTTTAATCTTTTTGGAGAGGAATTAATTTTGACCATGGATTGATATATTTCATATTTCACAATACACGATGAAGCTCTTCTGAAACCTGGCAGACAAGAGAATTCCACATGTCGAATTCTACACATGTGTCACTATTAAATTGCACAACAGCTGCGGAGTGATACAACCGTATGAGATGTCTTGCATGCCGACATTTTCTTTAGCTCGGTTACGTGGCCGTGACAGTATGTCCAAACTAAAAATAACAGCTTTTTTCTCTTTACAAATAGGAGTAGCTCAGTAGTGGCAGTCTACATCAAAATTATTGGCCTAAAAAGCAAACTTTAGAGCCATCATGAGGGTCTTGTGGAAAAAAATAGTGCCTCCAGCATTGGAGGCGATACAGATGATTTTGTTGTGTGCTTTGCTTTCATTAATTGAGAAATCGATTCAACTTCTCATGAGACTCAACAAGCCATGTATTCTCCTTATAGGTAACTCTCTGTTTCTTCACATTTTCAACCTTATTTGATCTTGAACTCCTACATGGGTTTTTTTTTTTCCATCAATGACCTTGAAGGAGGCTAAATTCTGTTTGGTTGATGGCTTAGAATAGTGAGCTATAATTGAATTCATAGGATTGCTAGAAAAGGCCTTGAGATTTCGTGTTTCTAATGTCTGACAGTGGTGGCTGAAGTGGGAGAGGTTTGCATTCAAAGGGGTGTGGTATCGAATCTGGGTAACTTATCTCACAGATGTGGTAAAGATGAGCACTAACAGCGGGCTAAGACGGTGAACAATTGGTGTGGTGTTACGTCTATGCTGCTGGGCTGTTGATGGTCCTCTTTGCAGATTCTCATTGGTATTTCAAATGGCACGCACCATATTGGCCTTCTTTTCTATATTACAGTGAGTTTCTTTTCTTTCTTCTTCATCTTTCTTCTTTTGCAGTAGCATTTTAGGTATAATTAGAAAAGAGTGAAAGGTTTCCATTAACATGATGCAGATTGAGTCATCATACACTCCTTGGGTTATTTTATGCAAGTCTTTTCGAATGGACATAAATCGTATTGAGAGTTATGTCATTACAGAGATCCTCTGCCTTCTCTACTTCCATTTGGTTAATTTAGTTGCGATTTGCAATTAATCTTAATCCAACAATTATTAAAAGATTTTTTAGCAGATGGCATTTCAGAAATGATACCTTCATCTGAATTGATGTAGATGTCCTTCCCAAATTTAGATTGAATGAATTTGTTATTTTCTGTGAAATTAAAAATTTCTCTTGTTCATTCTTTATATGTTATTGGCATTGATACCAGCATTGCTGTGGACATGATCCCGTAGACAAAACCTGTGGCTCTTCATTCCTCTTCTGCCGTCCCTTTTACTTATCTCGCTCGATTAAGTGGATACAACCCAGCACTGTGCCATTTTGTTTAATTGTACTGAACCATGATGATTCTGGCTTTACTAAAGATGAGAAGAAACCTGATAGCAAGAGCTTGTTCTTCAATGGTGGTATTTGGTATTTGGTGCAGCCTCTTGGAGTCTCTAGTCATACCCCATATCCAAGACACTTCAGGTTGGGGAATCTGGATTCGCCATCCCATTGTCATGATCACATCTGTTGCAATTTTCATTTTCAGTTTATTTTACACGCAAGCAGACAGCAGGTGATATGGATGTCAACTCCAAGCCCCTTCAGAACAAATTCCAAGCCATCAAAACAACCACATCAAAGATGAAGAATTTCGGATTTACTTTGCCTGCTGCATCTAACAAATCATCCCATGTGATTGAGCTAGAGTAGGTTCTCTTTCTCTTTTACCATTCTATATAAGTAACTTTTCATCTTGTCAAAATCTCAAGATCTCATAATGTTTTTTCTTGCTGACAACAAATATATAGGCCCAAGAGAAGTAATTTGTCGAGAACAAAGAATTAGGTTAAACTTCAATAAAAAGAGCAGCATTGAACTTCCTCAAAGTGTTAAGGTCGTGTTGAGGTTGTTTCCGATATGGACAATGCTTCTAATGTTCGCCGTGATTTTCCAGCAACCGGCGACTTTCTTTCACTAACAAGGCATGACGACAAGAAGAGGAACATCGGAAGAAATGGTTATTCCTCCAGCACGCTGCAGAGCGCAATCACAATATCACATAATCCCCTCCTAATGCCTTGAAGATGCCCCGATCCCTCTCACAAGGCTGATCATAACCCGACAGGAGAAAGGAATTAATGTAATGCAAAGAATGGGGATTGGGATGGTCCTCTCCATTATAGCAATGGTAATTGCAGCTGTTGTGGAAAGAGATCGAGAGGCTTAGAATCGCCTCGAAACTGGAATCACAGTCAGAAACAGTCCCATTGAGCATCTTCTGGCTGCTGCCTCAGTACATACTCAGACATCTTCACTGTTGTAGGTATGCAAGAGTTTTTTTACTGGTGAAGTCTCAACAGAACGGAGAACAATTATTGGGATAGCTCTACACTAGCGTTTTTTGGAGTCGGAGCTGAATGCAAGTGATTATCAACTTATCATAAAATCTATGTTGACCCATTTAATTAATTGAATCATTTATAATTATTTTTTTTTAGTTAAACAATTTAGTTACAATATAGTAATTTATTCCTAATGAGACTCTCCGAGACCCTCCGTTTTCTATCTTTCCATTTTATATCGTTTTTGAAAGATTAAGTGCTCTATCATTTGAATTAGGTCACAAGAACATTTATAATTACTTTCTTGAAAAGCCATCCGGTATTGAAAAAGGAACTTTCAAGGTGTTGGAATTTGGAACCCCTGATGAAAATATTCAGACTGAGGCTATAACCCATACTGCGCAATATATTTAATTTATCGCTTACAAATTCGTCCAATATATGGAATTTATTTAATAAAATATTAGTAATCCCATCTAACAATGTGATAGCAAACCTAGATTAAGTTGATAATTTTATTTGAAAGGTCTTTTACTAGAACTAATTTGGTATTAACCTATTTTTTGAAAAATGATCACATTTAACTAATATTGAATGAAAAATAAGTTGCAAGGAAAGTTAGTTTAATGCTATCGCAAGGAAAATTAGTTTAATGTTAATTAAACTATTATTTCAAAAGCGATATAAGTTGAATTTAATTTTCATTTTTTCCTTCGTTTCTCTTCTACTATTTTATTATTACTACCAATAATGATAATAATAATTATAATCATAATGCCATCAACAACACCAAATATTAAAATTAAATACTAAAATTTTAAAATTGTAATAAAATTGTTATTGCTTACATATTTAACATGAAAGATAAATAATGATAGAAAAAATGGAAAACAAGCTTAAATACAAAAACAAAAAAAGATAATTATTTTACAATGTTTTACTAATTTATAAATTTTGCAATACTTTATCCACCTCTTTTACATTATTTTTAACTCCACAATACTCTTATTATTTGGCTCTTCTACTAAAAGAAAGAAAATAAAATAATTTAGGCAAAAAAAAATTCCCATAGGGAAAACCTATGCATAAATTAAAATTTGATTGATCTAAGGAACGATTTTTATAAAATTTCTGTTTTGTTCGCTGATTCTTCTTCCCATATTCTCAGTCAAGGGCTTAATATATGGACTTTAACTTTGGTTGAAGAGTTGACTAAAAAAATTGATATCATCGGTTTGATCTGAGTTTTTACTTTTGAATAATATTGAATGTTACTATGATTTGGATTTTGGTATGACTTAGACGTTTTTTTTGAGTGGAGACAAAAGGCTAAGGTAACGTACAAATTCGGATAAACGAAGAACTACACTAATCTTCAAAAACAGTTTTTTTTTATTTATTTAATGTTTCTTGAAAAATCTGTCATCAAAATATTAGAATCACTAATACAGGTACCCCTTTTTTCTAAAAAATATGTTGTTATATTTGTTCCCCTATGATAACAAATATAAATATTTAAATTCTGAAAAAGCCTCCAAACATTCTTCATTAACAAAATAATAGAATTGGGTAAACTATTTTTTATATTTTTTATTATAACCTTCTATGACTACTTTTGAATTTCCTTCTATCTCCAAGTTTAAAAAACCATTTTCTTTGACAGTTATAATATTATCTTTTAAAGTCATATATTATGTAATAATTATCTTCGCATTGTCTAAATATTTGTTTCAAGTCATTTTAACGAGTCTCTAACGACCCATCCCGACTTACACGTTAAACGTGCATGACTTATGTTTAACCTAACTTAGGCTTTGATGTGACTTATATTTTGGCATGAATTGAAGTTTGTTCGGTTGGCCTTAACAACTACTGAAACTGCAAAGCTTACCGATCCTCAATTCTGATTAAAGCAACCAATCAGTTGTAACAGAATCTCAATAAGCTAAGGGATTTGTTTGTTTATTATTTTTGAAAATTGTTTTTTTATTCAGAAAAACAATAGAGAGTACACAGAAAACACTAAGTTTAAAAAAAAACAAAACGATCTGTATTTTCAAAAACTGTTTTCGAAAACATAAACCAAATAGACTGTAAGTGTCATATTTTTAGACTAATTAATTAGGGTTAGTGTTAACACTGTTTCTTATAATAACGCAGCGCTTTTATTAGAAACATTTTTATAGAAATCTGAAAAAATGATACTACTAAAGTTTTTTTTGTAACATGTCGTATGTATAAAAACACTTTTATATCATTAAAATTACAAAGGACATTTAATATTTAATTACAAAAATAGGATATCAGAATAAATAAAAATTTTATTACAAAAATATATAAATACATATAAAAATTTATATTAATAAAACCTAAATCAACTATTTTTATGATTATAAAAAATTAAAAAATGTAAAGAGAAATAAGTGAAATAATAAATATTTGTTTTAATAAAAACTTCAAAAAAATATTTTTACTATTATAAAAATATTTATAAAAAGATTTGAACTAATGAATACACGGACGTAAACATTTGTATTAATAAAAACCTAAAATAATTATTCATATGATTATACAAACTATTTGAATTAATGAATAAACATATGCAAATATTTATATTAATAAAAACTTAAAATAAATATTTTTATAAAAAAAATATTTGATGATTATAGAAATTATTAAAAAATGTTTGCAAAAAGATTTGAATTATTTAAAAATTTAAAAGTATATCATATTATCCATATTTTTAAATAAAATAAATAGATGTTTTATGGAAAAAGAAATAGATATTTAAGGATAAACAAATACGCATTCCTTTATGAACATCTAAAAACTTTTAAAATGGTTTGTTAGGAAAACAACTCCCAAATGCTTCTCAAAAAAACATTCTAAGTGTCTTTTTAAACTTTTAAAAACGCTTTTGAAAATATTACTATACACCTTTTTTTGTCTTTGAAACATTTAAAAGTGTTTTTATGTCTGCTTAGAAACACTTCTAAGAATGCCAAACTCATCCTTACGCTACTTTCCAAAGCAAGCAACCAATTTATTCATAACCTCATTATGTAAATAGTATTTTATCACGGATTTTATCTTTCACCATATCAAAACTAAAATGATAACCTAATGCAACTATACCAAGATAACACTTAACTTATGCAAAGATGTTTTTTTAGCAAAAAGTTACAATTTTATAGTGATTTTAGGTGTCATCAACTAGGATGATGAAGATGTTTGGCAACCAAGAATAAGAATGATGAACGCTATAAATTAATTTTTATAGTGAAAAGGTCGCTAATATCTACTTTTTGCTAAGTTAGGTTTAAGATTATATTCGATTTAATATCAAATTTAATTCCTTTAAAAATCTCAAATAAGATTTTAATTTCATTAATTAATTAGTTATAATTAAGTTCAACTCACCTTAAATCATCTTTCAAGTGATCTACAAAATACAACTATTCAATATCATTAAATATGACTTTTAAATTTTAATGAATCTACCTTGTTTGTATTGTGGCAGTCATCTAAAATAATTTGAAGAAAAATTTTCTAAAATTTTATCAATTAATCAATTCAATCATAATTATCTTTCAATCTTATCTTTAAGGGACGAATTTACAATAGATATTAATTAAATAAAAACCATTATTTAAATCAAGATTTTACTACATTGTATTAAAAAGTTATTATCTTTAAAAAAAAGCCAGATTAATCAAACCTCATTCAACCACATGAAATCTAACAATTTAATATTTCTCTCTCATATATATATATATATATATATATATATATATATATGTATATATAATACGGTCATAACTCTACACCCCACCCTTGCTATATCATTTACAAGTCCATGTCTACGACATTTTTCACCTCATAAGGCAACTATTTATTGTCATATTCCTCAATTATTCTATAAGAAAATCTTTCCTTATTTTACAAGGAAATATCCTATACAATATTCTTTATAAAAAAATTCATATTTTTTAGTAAAACATATTTAAACGATCTCGATCCTAAATCAATTAGAAAAGAAAAAAATGATAAAGAAAGTGATTTTCTTATATTTGATTATCTTAATAAAAATCTCAAAATAAAATATAAATACAGTCTAATAAAAAGTTACATATTTTTAAATTATATACATTTGATATTGATACTCAAAGTAAATAAAAGGAATTTGAAGTAGGGAAAAAAAATAATAATAATAATATATTAAATTTACCACTATTTTAATTTCCTCTATTTTCTTTCTTTCCTTAAACTTTTCTTCTTTGTTTTATTTTTCTTATATTTTCCCCGGGACAAAACATAGCCTAACCTAAGCTTAATAGCTTATATGATTTGGAATGCAGTAAAGATAGAAACAAAAAACGTCAAAAAGGAATTTTTATATTTATTTAAACATTAAAATTTTGGGAGGAAAGCAAATAGTATACTATATATATAACCTTAATTTACGAATGAACGAATAAATAAGTACTGAATTCACTAGCCTAATTTGGATGATCATAACTTCATAAGTGTAGACTATTGTTGAATCCGATGCATGCATTCATCCACTCGAGTATAGAGCATGAATTCCATCGATATCATCCTGATTCAAACCCTTTGTTTTTCCAGAAGAAAAGGTAGCAAACATGATGGCTTCCTTAACTGGAGTATGGGCAAGGCCAAGAAGATGACCTATTTCATGGGTAGCAATAGACTGCAAGTCGAAAGAATCCTTAACTGCTCCGACCACCCATTTTTCATCTCCATCGAAATGAAACCTTCCGTCGGTTGGTGAAAAGGCGTGAGCCAGGACTCCTTTAGGGCCAATGTAAGGTGAAACCATCTCCATGAGCTCGGACTTTGAAACTAATTTCTGAGATTGGCTGCTGATGGGTTTTAGAAGTCCGCTCGAAGGTGAAGTTTTGTAACACCAGCCCATGCCACGCAAAGGCCTTAAGTAACTGCGTCCGCCGCCTCTGGGTGAGACCCACTATCCAGTAAATACATCAGATGCCTCTTCCCGGCGGGCCATACTGGTTTTCTCGGGAAGAAAGCATAATGATTAATGCTGCCTATGCTGTTGAGATGGCCATGGCCATGGCCATTGGAGTTGGTATCTGAGACGCCGCATCGGCCCTCCGACATCTGATCAGTTGTCGAGGCGTCTAGAATTCCAGTGGGGGTAAGATGGTAATATATCTGGAAGGATTTGATGGCAGACTCCAAGGCATCATCAAAATGATCATCATCATGATAACGAACATGGGTAGAGCTTAGATAGCCAAAACGTTGTAGGTATTTTTTGACCTTGTGAATGCCTTCCACTTTGTCTCCTTTTTTGTATCCCTGTAGATTCTTGAAGAACCCAAAGGGAGAGAGGTGTGAAGAAGAAGTTGCCCCTGCAGACAGAATGGGGAGGAGGAGAAGGAGGATGGAAGAAATAAACACCGGGATGGAGAGTGAAACTTTATCTTCCATGACAGATGATCGATCACCTCTAAGTTGAGTTACAGTACTGATGGAACGAATACTGCATGGATTTTGCACATCATTAATTAGATCTATTTATACACTTTTCTTGGGTGTACAATTATGGGAAGAAGTGAAAGATATCAATTTTAATACTTTCATTGGTAATTGAGGCAATATCTTGTTTCTATATATCAAACCCTCATTATGCATATCTATACACAGGTGAGAGCCCCAAAATGGAAAATAAGTGAAAAAGATACCATATAAGAACTATGGAGAAACGAATTTTCAAGCTTCATTATTATTATTGTACATTGATTCATTGATCAAATTTGTAACAGCAAAGTTTCTAATTATACATTGAAAAATATGTTATTGTAACCCAATTTAAAGTCTTAAAAAACCCTTTACAACCCAATTTCAAGTAAAAGTTATTCCTAATATTAGTTTTTGTACTCATTTATTGGTTTATTTTTAAATACTTTCAAAAAATAATCACGTATTAGTTTGATTTATCTAATATTTGTAGAAAATTAGATATTATCGATTTATTATTATTCTATTTTCAGATTGTATTTCAAGTCATTTTATTCATGTTTCAAATTTTGTCTAGTAAAATATTGGTTTGATCGCATAAACAAACTATGAAAATTTCAACTATTGAAATTATTATTTTTATTGTATAAACAAAGTAGCACATTTCTCCTTCTGATGTTTTATTCCATTTAGTGATTCTTAATAAAATAATTTCTATAACATCTTTTACTTTTATATGATACTCAATTTTTTTTCCAATTAGGTGACTCTCAAAATAAAGAAAGTAGCCCATATGAAACTCAATATTTAATTCCACTAAGGTGACTGTGAAAATATAGAAAGTATGGAAAGTCTTTTTAATTAGTTGATAGAAAAAGTATTTTTATTTATAGTTCAATATTTATTAATTATTAAAACAATTATTTATTACATCATTTGATTTGGAAAATATTTTTTAAATTTCTTAAGTATTTACAAATATTACAACTTTTTTTTTACTTCTATTCACTTTTGTATATTACAAGTGATTGTTCTTCGTTTGATTTTCTTGCATGTCCATCCCACCCTTTTACCACTTTAACTATACGTCAAGGTTATAAATATTTTCAACCTAAGAAATTAATTTCTAAAAGAATTGAACCATTAAAGAAAAAATAATATTATTATTTAAAGAAAAATCTCTTTATTCCAAAGTTATTTACAGAATATAGCAAAACTATTCTATAAAAATACTTATATTGAATTTACTCATATATAAATCATTTTATTATGTATATAAATTTTTAGTGTTATTTTTAGATAAAAATATAATTATTTATAAGACATATTAAACTTGGTTATGTGAAATATTAAAGAAGTGTTTTTTTTTATTATTTTGTTACGATAAAAAGACTTATAGAGCAGCGATTGTGATTGTAAGAAAATGTGGAAGAACATGATGGTTAGGGTTATACAATAAATTTATATATCCCAATATATATATATATATACATATACACCTGACAATTGAATTATAAATTTAAAATTTTGTATATGGTCTCATCAAAGTAGAATAACATTATAAAATCATAATTTTAAATTAGCATCATTTAACTACCAAATCCAAGTTTTTTATTTCTAAAAATAGCATACTAAATTGAACATTTTTTATACAATGTTACCTTTATGAATTTTAAATCATGTTGATTGTCATTATTTTAAAAATGAGTACTAATAATTTTTGTAGTAGTGAGTTTAGAAAAGAAAGGAAAATATACAAAAGGAAGAAAAAAAAAACAAGGATAAATAAATGAAAATTTGATAAAAAAAAAAACAAGACTAGAAGAGAAAGATAATAAAATTAATCATAAAAACTTTTATGGAATGAAATATGATTTAAGATCTCCCAGTCAACATAATTAGTCAGAATAATGTAAAAAGGATATAAAATCTAACAGTACTTCACCCTACAACTCATAAGATTAGATTTCTCCTAATGTATTTAGCCATTTGTTTATAAAAAATTGTCTAAACGGCATTTTTTATAATAATAATAATAGAAAGTATCTACATTTTTTTTTGAAAAGAAAGTATCTACATTTTTAATGATGTATAGACTGTACAAAAGTATTTGTTTTTATTTTTCTATTTTACTATGTTTTTTTTTTCCTTATAAAACTTTCAAGGCAAGTGTATGTAGCCCCACCCATGTTGAAAAAGATCCCATCGGACAGTTAGTAGACCCTAAAACTAAATAAAACAATGAATTATTTATTTTAAAGGGAAACTTGATAATTCACTTGTTGTAAGTTTTTTTATATTTTATTTTATGTTTTTTTAAGTCTAAATAGCTTTTCTTTTCATTTACATTCATATTTATTGATTAACATATTTTTAGGTTTGAAATGACGAATTTAAGATTTGAATTAATTTTCTTTTTTTTTTCTTTCCTAAAAAATTAAATACTTTAAAAAAATAACGAGATTTAATAATTTGATTTATTTAATCTTTTTAGATAATGAGATATTATATTTTTCTATTTTCAGAAAATATTTATACTGCTTTTATTCATGTTTCAAAAATTTCCTACTAAAATATTGTTTTAATTGGATAGAACAAACTATGAAAACTTCAACTATTCAAAATTAATTTTATTGTAAAAACAAAGTAGCAGATTTCTCATACATATTTCATTCCATTTAGTTGATTCTCAATAAAAGCATATCAATAACATCTTTTACCTTTATATGATACTCAATATTTGGTTCAAATTAGGTGACTTTTAATATAAGAAAGTAGCACACATATGATACTCAATACTTGATTCCACTAAGGTAGACTCTAAATATAAAGAAAGTAGGGAAAATCTTTTTGGGTTAATAAAAAAATATTTTATTTTATTGCTCAATATTTATTAAAAGAATTATTCATTACATTATTTTATTTGGAAATAATTTTAAAATTTTTTAAGCATTTATAAATATTACTACCTAAAATTTTATTTCTAAAAAAATTGACCCATTAAAAAAGAAATACGATTATTATTTACAAAAAAAACAAAACAATAAATCACTTAATCCAAAATTATTCAGAATATATTAAAAATTATTCTCTATAAATTATTTATATAGAAATTAATTATATAAAATTTATTTTATTATACATAAAAAATTTTATTTCATTTTTTAGATGAAAATATTATTATGTATTAGGCATATTAAACTTGTTTATTTGAGATATTGAAAAAGTCATTTTTTTTATATTATTTTTTTATAATTATACTTTATAGTTCATACAAAAGACTTGTAGAGAAGCGAGTATGGATAAAAGAAAATGTGGAAGAGGATGATGGCTAGGCTGATGCAATAAATTTTCTATATCCCAAAAAAATATATTTTCACACATGACAATTGAATTATAAAATTTAAAAATTTGTATATATGGTTACTTTCAAATAAATGACATCATAAACCTAAAAATGGTATTTCCAATTGAATATTTTTTTATACAATCACACCAAAGAAACTATATGCACCATTAATTGTTTTTGCAGTAGATTTTTTGGAAAAGAAAGAAAGAATGTATAAAAGGAAAAAAAAAAAAAATTAAGAAAATTAAAAAAAATAAAGATAAATAGATGGAAATTGAAAATATAGAAATGAAGAGAAAGATAATAAAATAAAAAAAAACTTTTATGTAATAAAATATGATTTAGGATCATCTCCTAGTCCCACACATTTAGTCAGAATAATGTAAAAAGGATATAAAAGCTAACATTTCACAACTCATAAAATTTACTTAAATTTTTTCCAAACATGTTGTTTGAGATCTGACTTAAATGGTAAAAGAACGGAAAGATGTTTTGAAATATCCAAGTTTTAATTGTTGTTACCCCGACGTCTGACCTTCTGTGGGCATTAGAAGGTATTAAATGCGAACCCGCAAAATAGCGATTCAGCCGACGATGTGTCGGCCGCCTCTCCGATGATTAAGTCAGCAAAAGGATGGAGAAGAAGAAGAGAGTTTGCGTAGTAGGAATTGCATACCTCTCCCTCGTGAGGGATCTTCTTGATTTATAGAAATTTGTTGCCGAATCTCCCTCTTATCTGAGAAGGAAACTCCTATTTTTAAGGATAAATATGTTTTTCCTTATTTAGGATTGATTTTCCCTTATCAAGAACTAATTTTTCCTTATCAAAGATTATTCCTCCGAGAAGTATGAGATTTGGAAACTAGGAAATTTGCGGATAAATACCCTTTGCGTATTTCTAGCATTTATCTATTTATCAATAACGAACTTGCCATATACGAAAGGGGATGGCTAGCTAGGGGACTAAAAATCCCCGGGGACGGCATTAACTCGAATCTAAGATTCGAGGAGACACCCCTGGGATTAACATACCTGGCTTTCGATTCTCTAGTCTAGTAGTGCCCCTAGCTTTAATATGGTAGGCGAATCGCCGCTTCACATCATGCAGCCACAGTAGTCTTAGCCAAACGGGTCCCATTGAGTAGTGGGTCTAAAGACCATGGTACTCACAATGCCACCCTTTTCCCTGGCTGGAACCTTTGTGCTTTTTGTGTTTTAAATCTCGAATGTGGAAGGTTGAAAAGACTGGAAAATTTATGCGTACCTCGAACGTGCCAGAAGGTGAAACGTGTTGGGTCACAAGGAGTGTAAGTAGTGCACATCTCCCAATATGTCTGCGGTGTATGATGATTCACTGGCACAATTAATGCAGATGTTGATATTTCACCCCTATATATAGGGGTTAGGTTACAAATGCTACTTCTTTTACTATTTCACAAAGGCTTTTACCTGTTGCAACTTATTTTCTCCTATGCTTCTGCGAATCGTTGCTTCAAAACCATCATTAGAGCTTCCTTACCGTCTTTTAATTTTTCGTTAAGTTTTTACAAACTTCATTTGCATTGCCCTTGGTGATTTTTCCACCGGTTCTCATCGCCGCTCAGTGACGGCCATAGCGCTTTCTCGAATTGAAGCCTGGGTCATCCCATTAGGCTCGTTGTGCCACGTGTCAGCCAAACCTCCAAAGGTTTTTTTTATCCCTCCCGTTTTCGACGCCTTCACTCCTTTAAGGTCCCAAAGTTGATCCTTTCTTTCCCTCTCTTTCTCGTTTGTTTGTCCTGCAGTACATGTAGAGTCGGAAGAGACTCTCACCCGCCGAGCCGAGCGCAAGGAGCTCCCGAGAATCCCCCCCACCGTAGCAGCCTCATGTCGCTATGCTCAGGGGAGGAGTTGAGATTCTTTTTCTAAGTCTCGATTGACATTAGCCTGGGAGTTATTAGGACTCCGAGCTACTGGCCTCAACCGTGACGGGCGCATAATAGCTCTACTTCACCCGGGAGTAGTTTGCCGTGGAACTTTGCTTTCCCATCACGCTGGCAGGCGAAACGCTCCTTCACTTTACTCGAGCACCTCAAGGCCATATATTCGAACGCTCTTCGATTCTTATGGGTTGTAAGAGGCCGAATCTCTCTACCACTGATATCTCAATCGGTAGAGATTTGCTTCATTTACACATTGAAGCTAGATCGGGGTCGCTCTATCTATGTTCGCCCATAGTCCCCTGCGCTACACCGTAATCTGCCCTAGACTTCTAAGATAGAAACGAAAGAGGTTGTTTTGGTTAAGGGTCCATGGTACGAGATGCTGGGCCCTCTAAGGCTTCCCTTTGACTTGAACTAGTCTCTCTCCTTCCCAAGTTTGTCTTAGCTTGATGGGGCTCATTTTTTTTTTTTTTAAGATCTCACATATTATGACATGGCTTTTCTCCCACTTTGCGGTGTAAGCGCGCGAGGCCGACTAGTCAATGGTAGAAGCCGGGCCTGAGCGGTGACGACTGGCCGCCGAGATTACCGAGGCGAGCACAATCACGGGCCTCGCTCCATGAAGAACTTACTAAGAGTTAGGCGCTAGCCCCTTCGTTAACATTGGTCCCCGGTCATCCCCTCTCAAGTACCGATGCAGCTCTGGCAAGGAGAGCACTTCTGCTCTTATACACCTTTCAAATCGATCCCGGTAGCTGCGAAGAGGGTTTTGCTCAAGCCTTGGTCAGCTGAAAAGAGCCTTGCGGAAATTTATTCGACCCGACTCCACCTTCTCGTTACAAGATCCACAACCCTCGGCCCCCTGCCGGCGAAGAAGAAGAAGAAAGCCTGGGCGCGACAAACCAAGGTCGTTTCTACGAGGGACTGTAGGGCTTTGTTGGTCTGATCTTCGATCCAACTCGCTAGTGAGTCACTGGAGAGGAGAGGAGACTATATGTCTAGCCTTACCGTGCCAGGTTCTGGGCAGATGGATGCGTAAGCTGAAGCTATAATCTCTCGTTGAGACTACCCCGCTTTGAAGTGCACCAGCGACAAGCGCCCGAACGTATTTAGCCTGGGATGGAGAGGGTTAACAACCCCAAGTGTTATCACCGGTGGATCACCCAAAACGAGCCTCTGACGCCCGCCGACTCAAGGGTGCCTCCCAGAGGCTTGCATCGCCGGAGGATGGGGTTCCAAACGGCAGGGGGGCCCGATGCCGATGAGTTACGGGATGAGGCTCCATCGAGATAGCCGCTTCGAGCCGTCGTTCGCTAGGGCTCGCAAATGTCGATCCTTATAATGCGTTAAAGGGTTCAAGGTTGCTCAACTCACCTGCTATCCGATGAAGTGAGAGTAAATTTCGATGGGCCTCGCCTCGGCCTCGAGTCCCGATATCGCCTTAGTCGGGATCATTAACCGTCGAGTCCCTTCAACAAGAGGAATACTTCCTGCTAGTTAACATGAGCGACCTTACTCCCCACCTCAAATACCATCACATAATCGGTGGTGGCACTTTTAGAAGAGTACTTCATCCCTTTCCCCAACTATTTGCACAATGTTCTACCAAGACATGGTCGGGTATCGTAATGCACATGCTAACCATGACTTCCAACGACGACAAAAGTCGGGTATGTTCTAATCCTTCCACCTCCCCCCCTTTCTTGCTAATGCGAATTTATGTCAGCTATTTTTTTTAACACTTTCTCTTGCCTCCCTTTGTAGTCGTCACCGCCATCCGTAATATGGCACGCGCTAGTATAGTGGAACTCTTCATCTCCGGGCCGGATGACGTTGAGAAGGTGCTGCGCTATGCTCAGTCCTCCGTCTCCAAGCATAATGCCCTAGATGACGCCCTTGGTAAGGCTAGGGCTAAGTTTAGGTATTGGGAGCGCAAGGCTAAGGAGGGCACTGAAAGGGCCACGGGTGTGGAGAATGAGAGGGATAAGGCTAAGGAGGAAGCTCAGATTTCCTAAATTTAGCCGCCTTCGCAATGTAGACAAAGGCACTGCAGGACAACCCGAGTAGGGTTTCGAGACGCCCGTGGTTGTGGGAGGAAGCTAAGCCGCCAGGTCGAGGCCCAGACTCGCCTCGCCGAGGTCGAACGAAGGTCCCTTCAAGCAGTCGAGGCGCAAAAGATGAAGTGGCCTCCCTTCGCCCTCCCAAGGTGTAAAGACAAAGAAGCCGCTGGAGGAGGACTACTAGAAGGCCCCGGAGGTGATCTTTGCATACCTACATGGATGTTGTATGTTCAACACAAGATATCTCTCAAATCCAACCGTAGGTTCCGTGACAAGATGCTCGACTCCTCCAACCCACGCCGGAGTTCTTACTTAACCCTGTGTGGGCCCTCAAGCCCTAGTAGTTATCGAGGTGGCGCAAAGACTCAGTGGATTTGATTGAGCCGGCCAAGGATCCTAAGGAGAATGTGTCGCGCCGACTCGAATCTCGACTCCGGACGACCAGGACCCCTGGGACGTGGACCACTAAAAATCCATTTATCTCCGTAAAACACATTTCATATAATTTATATTTTAGATGATAATTAATATCCATTTAAATCATATTTTCGTATGTATGAAAGTATGATCCATTACTACGCATTATATATATAAAATATACATCAATCATGGTAGAGAGCCCCACTATTTGCTAAATTCCCACATTTACACAAGACGACATTTCTGGGCTTTTTAAATCATTTAAACACTCAGAAGTTCATCTAAACGTAAGTCAAAATATACTTTTCCCATGAAGATTTATACATCTTTGTTTGCAATGCAAAACAATTCCATGATTTCTTTTTTAGAAACGAAATGTATGCATAAGACGAAGCATTTACTTATACTCCGCACGATTCGATGATGACTTTCTGCCTCGCTGCCTTTGATCTCGCCTATTCACTGGGTACCCCACGCTGATAAAACAACGCGCTAAGCATTTTCATGCTTATTGGTTCTATGCATTTCTATCCTCATTTCAATCAAACACAAAATATGTATATTTTCGAAAACAACATTTTGGCACATTTTCAATGGTCGATGCAATAAACAACAGAGGTGTTAATTTTCATTCAAACTTAAATTACGATTTCACATTTAATATAAGCTCAGATGAACGACTTAACTACGAGATTTCTTGCCAGATAGGATAACAATTATCTGACGGCCCCGCTTGGACTACGTGTCCTGTATAAAAACATTTAATAATACAAGCATTTGCCCTATTTGGGCCGTTTGACTGCTTATTTACAAATCATTTCAGACACTACCGATACTCGGCCCCGTTGGCTATGAATCAAGATGCCACTATCAATCATTTCGTCAAGAGCAAGCAATACATTGACCCTTATTGATATACCACTTATCCTTAACTCCGAATATGACTGCATAACATTTTCTTGCGGCATTAATACTAAGTCATAAGAAATTGCCAATATCAGATATACATATATACCCCAATAAACACATTTTGACGCTCATGCAATTTTCATGGGAATCCATTTGCAATAAATTTCCCAATCACTTAAGAAAAATTTGTTTGTGGTTAAAAACAAAGCACACATGCAGTTTTTCCATGTAAATCATTTCGGTTTTTGACAAATCCAATACAAAGCTGCAATAAGAAAAGAAATGAGAAGAACAAACCAAAAAGGTTGTTGCTCCTTGACTCCTATCCTTGGAATCTCGATCTTACTAAGGTTTCCTCGTCACCAACCCCTAATCCATCACAAATAGAGAAAATATCAACCGTGCATGATAGTGTTTTTGGTTAGGGTTGATTTCTACTCAATGCACCTTCATTTGTAAAATTTTATGGGAACATAAAAAATTCACCTTGTCATTTTACTATATTGTCATTTTACCATGATGGGCAACATGATGACATGTGGCAAAATGCTGGTTAAAAATGATATGCCAACAACTGGTGGTTTGGCATATTTATGCCACTCGGAGGGGCATTGGTGACAGATGACTGGTCGTGTGCAGCATGCAGCAAGAAACAACTAAGGTGTTAAAATAATTCCCTGAGCCCACCCCTACCATGTTTTTGCCTTCCCTGAAATCACATGAAAATCACCTGCCCCCTTATATTCCTAATGAACATTAGGAGAAGCAATCAAGGTAAAGTGGGACTACAAGTTCAAGAACCCCCTTTTATTATTTTCATATTTATGAGAAGTCCGAGTAAAAAGTGCATGACAGGAAACCAAATCACTCACTCCCATCCACACCACATCATGAGATTAAAATATTATATATTGAATAGCCCAAAGAATCATTCAGAACGTGTCTGGGCTCCTCTTTTGAGGAAATTTCAGTCAACAATTCTTGAGGCACGTAAAGACATTTATCATTCATATGGTTATCTAATCAAGTGTACAGGTTTTCAAACAGGTATACATTTGATAAGTTCATACAGATACATGGTCAGTTTAAGAACAGATAGATAAATTTAAAAGCACCAATCCTTATGCTTCATTGTTACAGTTAGTGACTACTATTATGCTGTCCAACATGGTGTCACTAGAGTTATATGAAATACAAATTAAATAAACTCTTCACATTTCCTTCCCTCATCCATCAGGAAACATGTCTAGAAAGTGCAACAACTTTATACTATATACATGGTGGAAACCAGAGTTATCATTTGAGATTCTGAATTTTTTCCAGACAAAAGAACTGCAAGACTGGTAAAAATGCAGAAACAAAAGTTATTCTCAGTATCGTGATTCTGATGCTGTAAATGTCCAGCTGAAGCAGGAAAGCCCTCCTCACAAGTTTGCTACTCCAATCAATCTGCCACATTAGAATTTGGAACCAGTAAACAGAGTTACCATCTCCAATTACAGAAAACAGGCAGGTTGATTACCCTTCAAAATGTGAAATTCGATAATAACCCAAGAATAGCAGATCATGCCCATATACCGATGATGATCAAGTTATAACCAATCAAAGCCACAGTCTAGGATAAACCCATGCCCATCTCATATAACCAATCATTCTTCCACACATACATAAATGCACACATCATATACATCCATAAATACAAAACACATACATTACATCAATTATAGGTATATTGCAGAGCAATATGCATCCAGAAGTGGATGGTGCAATCAATCAACACTCAGTACAGCATATGAATATGCGGATATGCCCCGTATCAGCATATTGAATGTAATACATCACAAACTCTGAAGATCCCCAATAATTCTAGACCAATTATGGATACAACAAGGGGTATTGGATAAGGCCCAAGCATTGATGAAAAACGAATAAGAAATAATCTTTATTAAACGACACATATCGAATCAAAGCATGGGATAAACTCAACATTACAGTGATTACGAGCATATATGAGATGAATTCTAGATAAAATCTTAAAATCCCCAAGTACACAACGTAAGCATATAAATATATACATGAGAAGAACCCAATGAAATTGCCTAGGGTTTTTATCAGGCAAAGAATTATAATTGAGAGAGAGAGAGAGAATGGAGTTGATACTGTTTCTCAGTAGACTGTAACGGTTGATAAATTGGGGGAGGGAAAGGAGAGGAAACGCCGGGAACTCTAACATGGAAGAACAATAGTTCCAAATGAAACGACGTCGTCTGGCCTGCCCATGATAGGTTTCGCGTCGTTCTATTTCGGAACCGTATTTTAATTTTTAAGACATCGTACGATTTACTATAATGAACTTCTATATATATATATATATATATATATATATATATATATATATATATATATATATATATATATATATATAGTTTTTTTTTTTTTTTTTTTTTTTTTGACCCAAAAAAAAAAAAAGGGAAATAATTTGATCTCTAAAATAAAGAATATTTAATAAAATTATCTATTTAAAATAATTTTCTATAAGTAATTCTCAAAAATTGAAAAATACTAGAAATATAAAAAATATTTCTATCATAAATAATACTATAATTTTATGGCAAAATTTGTGAAAGGGATATTCGGATCAAAAGGTAAACAATAAGATGCATCTTTTTTTTTTTTTAAGAAAATTATGTTATGGTTTATAAATATGGTTTTTATTTAAAAAAAAAAAGGTTTAGGAATTAAAAAACAAGGGCAAGTTAACTCATTTTAAAATAATTTCTATTATGTTGTTATTAGTGTCAGAGAGTTCTTGTTTCAAAAATGTAAAAAAAAAAAAACATATTTTTTTTAAATAACATATTAAAAAAAAAAGGGAAAGTAAAATGTATTCAAAAAAATTTATAATATGTTAGTGTGTAAAATTAAAAATATAAAAATTTGAAATTACTATTATTTTAATTTTATATTTGTATTTTTAATTTTTATTGTTTTTATTTTAAAATATTAAAAATATAAATTCATAAAAATTCCAAAGTATAAATATTTTAATAACATATTAAAACTTCATTAATTTTTTATATTTTAGAATTTTTTACGAATTTATTGTTTTAATATTTTAAAATAAACATTTAAAATAAATCAAATGCAAATTAAAATAATAGTAGTTTCAAATTTTTATATTTTTTAAATTAATATAAAAATAAAAAAATTATATTTTAAAATTTTAAAATCTTTAAAGATTTAAATGAGCTGTCAAATATTTGTTTTATATCTTTAAAAATAAAGATTTAAAAAAAAAACTGTTTCTTTTTAAATTTTTATTTTTGCTTTTTACACGAGGGTTAAAATGACATTTTTAATTGAATTCTCAACTTGTCATTAGTTTCATACCTCGTAAAATTTTTTTTAAAATAAAAACTGTGATTACGTAAAAACCATAATATATTCTTTCCTATATTTTTTTCTATGCTTCTATTAAAGGATTGAAATTGAAAAATCGAATAATTTTGAGGTGGATGAAAACTTGAACCAGAATGAGAGAGCTCACCTTTAATCAGGGAACAAAATTTCCAATATTTCGATCTAAATATCGGTTATCGATGGAGATCGAGCAAGATATCCCACCCCGAAATTCGCTTCTTCCCTGGGCCTCCAAAATCCTCAAAACGCTTTCCAGCCGTATTTCTCTAACTCCACCCAAATCTACCGAAAGTTTAAGACCCTCCAACTACGGTTATTGATCGCGACG
Organism: Tetrastigma voinierianum; assembly: GCA_016808115.1. NCBI lineage: Eukaryota > Viridiplantae > Streptophyta > Magnoliopsida > Vitales > Vitaceae > Tetrastigma > Tetrastigma voinierianum. The sequence continues at coordinate 91,783 of JAEQBH010008974.1, forward strand.
CATATATAACGCAAACTTTTTATATTCTCTTATTATTTATTTGTTCATAATCCATACTACCATATGATTATAATATTTTATTTTATTTTTTATTTTATATTATAATCTTATAATATTTTTTTTTTAAATCAAATATTAATTGAAAAGGCAAGAAGTAAAATAATATCATTTTAAAATTTAAAATTATAATATATAATATTTTGAATCTCCTCATTGATACATAATATTTATAATAATAAATAAAAAACAAATAAATAAGATTCTGAATATAATAATATTCGAATAATATATTAAATATAACATATTTAATTTAATAAAAACTAATTCATTTGATTTTAATCTACTTTAATTAAGATATGAATCATTTCTCATCATCTATATAATTAAAATATGAAAAATTTTAATCGAATCTATATTTTTGTAAAAATATCCACCGATATTTTATCGATATTTCAATAAAATCCAATTGTCGATATATCCATGTTTATTGATATTTTAATCCTTGCCTTTAACCTAAAGGAGAACAAGATGTCTTTCTTGAGACAAGAAAAAATTATGAGAAAGAAAGATGGGTTAATGGCAGGTAAGATTTCTTTGATTTACTTTCGTAAGTTCATTCAGTCGCTCATAATTAAAAAATAAAATAAAATTTACAAGGTATTTAATAGTGAAGAAAATTGATACAAATTAAAATGAAAAGTTTTCCAATAGCTTAATTTTTTTTTTTCATTAAAAAGTGAGGAAATTGTGCTAAAAAAACCTTTCGTGTTTTTCCAAATATATCATTTACAATTTAAACTTTTTTTTTTGTCTAAAATGACCCCTATTCTAACGTTTATTCCCATTGCTAACTTTGGTCCCTATCATTAAATAAGTCAGATGACGTTAATTTAGGTGGCGTTTGTTTTTTAAAAATTTTATGACTTATTGCTCAAATTTTTTTTAGAAATTCTAAATAGAAAAAATGAAAATATTTGATTTTTTCTATTTAGAAAAAGTCATTTTTTACCAAAATAAGAAAACTCTATCATCAACTGTTAGGCTGCCAAGAACACTCATTATTAGAGATGACAACGAAAGAAAGCCAGGATCTATATGGGTCCCATCTCGACTCCTGGCTCGTTTATTTTAATTCTCAAACCCATCTCATTTAAAAAAAAATTAACAGGTGATACTAACGCGAAAATTCCCAAACCCCGTCCCATTTGCTATCTCCTATTGCTTTTATTTTTTATTTTTTTTATATTTGCTTTTTATTTTTATTATATTAAAATTAATATATTTCATAAAAAAATAAAAATATTATGAATTTTTATAAATTATTTATTAAAAAACATTCTAATAAGTATTATTATTAATTATATTAAAATGTAAAATAAAATAATAAAAAAATATTTTTGAAACATAATCGGGCAGGACAGTAGCATTAATACTCAACCCGTCTCTTGATTAAAATAAACCAAAACCCGCAAGTTATAGAACCCGAAATAATCCGTCCCGTTGCCATCTCTACTCACTACCTAATATTAAAAAACAAACAACTTAATACTTAATGTTATTAAGTACTATTCAACATTAAACTCAAAAAAAGTTATATTCAACATTAAGTAAAAAAAAAAACACCACCTTAGTTGTGAAAGCTGTCACATCAATTGCTAATGTGGCTAAAATTTTATCTTAATTAACATTAAAAGTTTGACGGGTTTAATTTGAGAAAAAAAAAACCCTAATTATGAGAAGGAGATCCTAATTACTGCAAATAAAAAAACTGCAAAGGGGGCCAAAGAAGGAATCATGTATCTCTTGTAAAGGTATTCAAAAACTCATATTCCCATCATACTCAAATCTCATGCCCAAAACTCTATTTTCGACCCCCAACCACAATCCATATCCCTCAAATGACCGAGATGGGCAAACTCCACGATCTCTATTAGGGTCGGTAAAATTTGACACAATACGGGAACACGACACCTAACCCAACACCTGGCTTTTGATGGCTCGTATCAATATAATCGCTTGTTGATATATTCTGCCGACCCGCCTAACACGTTTAATGGGGCCTGGTCATATCTGTGTCAGACTCCGACCTAACACGAATTTAACTCAAGACCCATTTAATTATTATATTAATTAATTAACCTATTTAATAAGTTATTTGTGTTAAATATGGATTATTAATTATAATCCCTATGAATTTAAATAATAAAATTAATATACATGTTAAATTTAATAGGTTATTTGTGTTAAACATGCATAAATAATTAATTATAATTCTTATTATTTTAAATAATCAAATTAAATGGGTCATATTCATGTTGACTTGCCTAACACGAATAATAATAAATGGGTCTCTTGAGTTAGCGAATGTTGACACGCTTATTATTCGTGTCGAAGCTCAAGCCGGGCGAATGTTGATAATGATCAGATATTGACACTCCATTACCGAACACGACCCATCGACACGAATTGTCACCCCTAATCTCCATTCATCGATTATCCCCCATAAAACCCCCACCATTTTTATCATTACCCATCATTGATAGTGACTCGATTCCATTAAAAACCAATGGAACATCATCAAACATCTTCTTATATCTCTGATGATGCCTTTTTCAACCGGACTGGGCTGGAGCGTATCGGAATCGCCGGCCGACCCTCGGGATACCGCTTCTACCGACCGCGAGCCTGGATTGCGCCAGCTCTGAGGCAGGACTCGTTGCCGCCACCGCAGTTTCGATGTGGCACCGTCCGCAAAGCCTCTGATGTGACACTCATATGCAAAGACAAGAAAGCAGCAGGGGCGCTTCGCCTGCGGCCGCCTCCAATGCCTAAGTCGCTCCCGTCGGTGAAGATGATCGCTAGAAGGCTAATGTTTTTCAAGGCATCTTCACCGGTACTTATACGCCTTTATTTATAAGATATGTTATTCCCAATCGAAAGTAGTAAGGATTCTTTCTCATTTGACGGGATACTTCCCGCCTTTATCTGATTTTATCAGTGGATATCACGAGTAGTTTATTGAAAATTATCCTCCCTTCCTTATCGTGAGATCCGGTTTTGATTTCAGGATAAACTATTTATTGTGAATTACTTGTTTTCTTTGTCGATGAGATTTAGCTTGAGATTTAGTTGGGGATTTATCGATAAGATGTTATCTAGGATTATCCTACTTCCTTTATCAAGAGGATTTGGGCTTGATTCGCAGGATGTGGGCCTTCTAGATTATCCATGACCTACTAGCGAGCTGCGACCAAGCTGCTTACCGGGCCCAGGGCCTGTGTGGCTGATCGGGCGCGCCGGGCTTTTCAGAGTGGGCCTGCGAGCCCATTTTTCAAACTCATCACCACGCCTCAAATATCAGGTACTGTATGCGTAGGCAAAGTGGTCGTAACGTCAGACGGCGATGCTATCGCTACGTTTGCTCTGGCTGTGTTGGGCTAGTGGCTTTGTCGCCTTATGTCTCGTGATAACGATGACTTTTCGATTCGCACTCATTTCTCCTAATTTTCAGCTTCTTCTCGCTTCTTCTTCAGACACCCTTTAACCTGCTCGCCTTGTGTGCCCTCGATCCCGAAGCTTTTCTTCGCTTCTTAGCGAGTTCCCACTTCCCTTTTCATTAGTGTCCGAACCTTCGCGGCAGAGTCCTTTTCCTCTCAAGGTCTTCTGAGATAGCTTTTTCCTCGTTTTATCTCCTTGACCGCGCCTTTCTTCGTGTCTTTTCAAGCAATACAACGAGGCGTCTGTGGTTAGGTTGGCTAAGTTTGCTCTCACTACTACATCGATACTGGTCCCGGTCGCCTTCACAGACGGAGGTGACTCTTCTATTGTCGCTGCCTCGGGCTGACTGGCAAGACCTCGACCATTCTACTGAGTCGATCTTCGAGACCTCCTGGAGCCCCCTATTCCCTTAAACAAGGGTAGCGTGGAGAATTTAATGAGAACAACACTCGGGGGGGTCACCAATGCCCAAGGTACACCTCGGCAGAATGCCTGGGTCGCCCAGCTAGTTGCCTGACCCCATATTTGGCCACCGCCTGCCGCTATCGACCTCGTAGGCGTCCGAGTCCCGGTCCCTCGGAATGCCACCTCCCACGTGGTTCTGGGGCATCTAAGATGGTGCTCTAAGTGGCCTTCGACAATGGCTCCGCTTCCCTTCCCGCACCCCCTTTATAAAGAGTTTCGCAAAGACTTCAACGTTCCTGTCCTTCTCAACTCTCACACCGGGCTGGGTATTTTGGTTGTCGGGCTATCGGGTTTTCTTTAGGACTCCGGGGCCTGTGTTCCTAAAGTGTAGCTTTGTTCTCGACCTTTCAGGAAAGAAACCGCCTCAAGTGGCTTCCTCTATTTTTCTAAAGGCATTCTGTTCTCCTGTAATTTCCGATCTTCCATCCTCCCATAAGCTTTGAAAGGAGTGTTACTTCTTCGTCCGCGGCCCAATCGGGCAGATGATCCTCTCGACAAGGATGATACCTCACAAGCTCTGGGATGCTCGACCACCCCCGAGAATCTAATATGAGTATTGCTTGTTTCGCATAGTCTTACGAAGTCACTGGCATCTTTAATTCGCATCGTTCGTGTTTTTAGCGCTCGACCCGATCTCACCTCGAAGATAACGTTATAATACAGCAGCTGGCCAGCGTGTTCCCTGTGCCCTACGTGGAGTCGACTGCCTGATATTTTCGAGCCCTCGAGCTCGAGGTCTACTCGCTTTGCTACTTTGAGGCCTTCACTCCTTCCACTATGAAAGTTTCTCCCATCGGGCCTTCCGCTACCAAGCCCACCAAGGGAGAGCTTCTGACTCGGGTGGAGGCGTTTGTCTCCTAAGTCCCGGGCTCCAAATCCAAAAACTAGACTCGCTGAGAAAGACCGTCTCTGGCCAGCAGGTTCCGAAATCGGGGCGGCTCTTCCTCTTTCCCCTTCTACCCACGTCGAATATCTGGCAGCGCGCACGCTCCAAATGAGGTCCCCAGTTTTGAGTTCCGCCACCCTCTCCTCGCCAAGGCAAAAGCCCTGGGGAAGTGGTCAAGCCGAGCAGCCGGCTGGAGGTCATGCCCATTACTGTCTGGAATCCCCCTACGCAGAGTGTTAAGCCACCTTCTCGAGGGCGAGCAGTCAAGAGGAAGGGCTCCTGGACTCCGACTCGAGATGGCGACTCCTCACTAATGCCTAGCTAGCACGGGGCGGCCTCTCATCTATTCTTGAAGATTCCTCGACCTTAAGAGGCCCGCCGCCGCCCATCGAGGAAGCTCTTTATCCTCCGTGTGGTCACCTCGTGAAGTTCTCATATCTAGTTGTATTTGATTTCAACCCTGCCAGGTCGACCAAGGCTGGGTACTAATCTTCATATTGACGGGGCGTGGCTACTCATTCAAGAGCTGGGCCAAAAGGCCAATCTAAACGGCGTTCATGCCAAAGTCGCTCGCAAGCATATGGTAGGGTAGCTTCCTTACTTCTAAGCAAGTTGGGCGGATCAAAAGTGCAGTATGAATCGCAGGAGTGCTGGAAGCTTAAGTCTCGATTAAGTATACCACGCCACACTGCCAGCGGGTGTGAAGACGAGGCGTAAACAATTTCGAGAGCGATCGGGTCGAACCGAGGTTGGATGAGTCGCGAGCCTACAAAAATGACTTAAGTCGAGCACTGCGATTCGCCGCGCCTCGTCGCTTCCCGCTTTATTGTCGTGGATTTGAAGCCACGCCCTAAAGCGAATCATGGGAGTTCCCAAGAAGAGGCCGCAGGCGCTGTAGCACGAAGCCGTGGTACAAGACACACGCTGACGGAAGTTTCGCCGCGAGGCTTCCGAGGCTATAAGTTTCGCTAACGCTGGATTGGCAGGTTGCTGGTCGCGGTGGGGACCTTCATCGCACAGTTACTTGCCAGCTAGAGGGACGGTTATAAAGGAGACCGAGGACGAGGCCCGTACCAATGGGCTTCAGTGGCTCTCGCCTTCAAAAGGAAGGTCGCAATGTCTACCTACTGACTCTCAACTTCGATATTCTAGCGATGAGGAGCCGAGGAGTCCCTCTCCCACTAACTATTCTCGAGAACCGAATGTTCCCGCTTGAGGCCCACTCTTTTTCGCCCTCGTCCTTTCTCTAATGCCCGATTTCCCCGCGTATGCTATCAAGAGCTTTTTTTTTACCTGCCAGGACCTGTGACATATGCAAATTCTTTTCCTTAATGAATACTTAATTTTCTTACATTTTACTTCTTTCGCCTCTTACTTATGCTTTTCAATAAGGTTTGATCCGACCGACTCAGTCCGTACGGCTCAAACAGCAGTGTAGCTCGGGCCAACTCGAGCAAATTGGCCTCGCGCCGAGGCCCGCATATCGATCAAATTCGAGCCGACCGATTCTTAGTCGCACGGGCTCGAAAGAAAGTAGTCGAGCTCGTCAAACCGGGAGTCATTGGCCTCGAAGGCGCTAAGGCCTTATTGGCTGAATACTGAAATGATCCGAGACTCGTAGCCGGTGACGGGCCCGAGCAAAGTAGTCGAGCCCGCTCAAACCGAGCCGGGCTCCGGCGCCGAGGCTCGCTGGCCGACACCGAAATGATCCGACTCCCAGCTACATGGCTCGAAAGCAGAGGCCGAGCTCACAAACCGAGCCATTGGCCGCGCCGAGGCCTTGCGGAGTCGATCACTCGAAATGATCCGACTCCAAAGCTGCATGGCTCGAAAGCAGAGTAGTCGAGTCACAAACCGAAAGCTACTAAGCTCCGGCGCCGAGGCCTCAGGGGCTGAATAGCCCGAACCGATCCGACTTTGAGCCGTGACGGCCTAAGGCGCAGCCGAAGCTCGTCCAAATCCGAGCTATCGGGCTCCGGCGCCGAGGCCTCGCAACACACTGAAGCTCGAGAGTTTAGCTCACAAACCGGAAATGGCTGGCCCGAGCGCCGAGGCCTCGCGGGCTGAATAACTGAATGGCTATGACTCTTAGCCGGCATTTCGCCGAGCAGAGTAGTCGAGCTCACAAACCGGAAATGGGCTGGCCCGGTGCCGAGGGCTTCCATGGTCGAATACCGAATGATTTGACTCTTAGCCGCACGTGTCCAGCGTATAGTCGAGCTCGTCAAATCAGCCGCTCTACTCCGGCGCCGAGGTCTCGTGGGGTCAATACCGGTCGGTCCCACTTTACGCCGTACGGCCTGCGCAGTAGTCGAGCTCCGTCCAACTAAGCCATCGGAGCCTCGGCGCTGAGGCCTTATGGGTCAATAACCCGGGAGCCGATATGACTCTCACAGGTCGCATGGCTCCCAGCAGAGAAACAGCTCACAAACCGAGCCGGTTGGGCTTCGGCGCCGAGGCTCCGTACTGAGCTGGGATTTGACTCTTTCGGGTCGACAAATGCAAGTCGATCCACTCTTTAGCCAGAATGCCCCACAGACAAGAGAGAGCTCACAAATCGAGCCGCAGCTCCTAGCGTCGTGGGTCTTATTACTAAATGAAATTTCGAAATGATTTCACTCTTAAAGTTACATGGCTGAAAGTATAGTCGAGCTTGTCAAACCGAGCTATTTGGCTCCGAGCCGAGGCTCGTGGTCGAATAGCCTGTTAATTCACTTCGCGCCGTACGGGCCCGAGCAGTGGGCCGAGCCCGTCCAACCGAGCTCGCCGCCCGGGCGCCGAGGCCTCATATCGACCACCGAGTCGACATCTAACCCAGTCGCATGGCTCAAGCAAAGTAGTCGAGCTCGTCAAACCGAGCTGCCGGCTCCCGCGCCAGGCCTGAATTCTAATAGCCCGAAGTTAACTGACTCTTAGGCCGCATGGCCTCGAGTAGAGAAGTCGAGCTCGCTTCAAACTCGAGCCAGCGCTCCCGGCGCCGAGGCCTTACGCCGAATAACCCGAAATGGACCGACTCTTTAGGCTGCATGGCCCGAGTAGAGTAGTCGAAGCCTGCCAACCGAGCCGGCCTGGCCTCGGCGGCTGGTGGGCCCCTACGGGCCAAATAGCTCTGCCAAATCCAAGCCGTTGCTTGCGCCGCCCGACTTCCACCCTTTCAAAGACGAGTATCTTTAATGCCGGGTTTATGGAGAATTGAAACTTATCAGTACTGTGCTCGTGGTGGGCTTTAGCCTTCTTATAAATGACATCCATCATTATGGGAGCCCATACTCGAACGTTGCTCTTTCCGGGCGTAACCCGAATCAGACGTAATGAAGCGTCAAGCTCGGGTCGTCTTCGCAGGATCCATACCCTGGGATTTTGATTCACTATTGGCCTCCGCCTGTGTGGAGTTGTGTTTTTCTCCCTAGTCTCCCCTTTGCTGGAAATGTGGTTATCCCCAGCTTTCAGGTTGTGGGATGTGTCCGGAGAGAGACTGACACCTCAGACGCTTCTCTATTTTTCTCTTCTTTCTTCCTTTCTTTCTTTTCCTTATCCTTTCTTTCATTCTCTCTTTCTTCTCTTTCTCCTTTTCTCTTCCTCATCTCATTCTCTCCCTTTTTCTTTTCCTTTCACTTTCTCTTCCTCTCTCTCTCGACGCACAAACTCTTTCCTCTTCCCTTTTTCTTTTCTTTCTCCTTTTCCATCTCTGCTTTCCTTTCCTCTTCAGGTTTTTTTCGAGGGAACCAGTTCAGACTGCTTGTTTCGAGATGTAAGGAATGACACTACTCCACGAATCACCTGTACCTTTATTACAATAAAGAGATGTTTTATTTTTCAATCTTAATTACAGATTCTCATATGTAACCTCCTCAGACATCCCCGACATGACAAGTTCGATCTCGATAATACTAAACACACAAATAATCGATAATACTTTATTTAAGATTACAACCGAGGCTTACCGATAAAAACGCTACAGTCAAATATCTTAAGTGTGAGGTAGAATTTTTCCTCTATGTTCATGGTTTGTAACTGCCAAACCGATTACACGAGTCACTGATATAAGGGCCTTCCCACTGGGTCCTGGGCTTTCATGCGCCGGGACTTTCCCACGGAGCTTCTTTAAGACCAGTCCCGTGCTTGTAACATCCGGGCTCGACTTTTTTCGTTGTAATACCAATGCCTCCATTACACCTTCCGGCGCAGATCCGCCAAGCCACGCTTTTCATCTGGGGAGGTCTAGATTCAAAGTGAGCTCCTCGGGTCAAGCCGTGTTCCACGCTGCCGCCCGATCCTCGGGATTTTAATCCGACCGACGTGCTACTCGCTTCTAAGGTCGAAGGCTAAGGCGAAAGTGGGCTCCTGGTTGCTGACCGCAAGATACCAGATGCCCATAACCCTGGGAGGTATTCTAAATCGATCATTTTTAAGATCTTCCACCTGGGTCTTCACGCCGCCTCGCGGTTCCTGATGACTAATTCCTGACCGTTAGATTCCGATGTGCCCGGACGAGTAATAATTCTCGATCCCGAGCTCAAAGACAAAAACTCGAACTCGCTTTATCAAATTGCTTCATCAGTTCGACACCAAAGCTTTGGGGATACCAAACCTGCATATTATGTTACGCCACACAAAATTGCGTATCTTTTGTTTTGTGATGGTAGCTAAAGATTTGACCTCAGCCCATTTGGTGAAGTAGTCCACTGCAACGATGATGAATTTGCATTGACCCTTCCCAATGGGCAGAGGTCCCAATATATCCAAGCCCCACTATTGGAAAGGCCAGGGGCTTGTGACTGACGTCAGGGGCTTAAATGGGAGGTGAGAGACTTGAGCGTTGCCCGGCAAATCTCAGATTTCCTCGACTAGGCTCCGTCAAGGCCTCGAGCATTTATAAGTAAAAGCCAATAATATCCCTGCCTTAACACTTTCCCTGCTAATGCCCAAGCTCCGATATGATTTCCCATACGCCTCGCGGTACTTCCCCGAGCACGTAGAAGGCCCACGCCTTTTCCTCGCGCTTCTGCAGACATCCCGCTCATTAAGTAATCCTAAATAGGCTCCATCCAAATTTGCCTGGGGAGTCGACAGTGGCGACTTCGCCATAGAGGTTCATGGTCTCTACAAGCGTAATCGACGCGCAGTCCCGGCTTCGAGGTCTTCTTATGAGGTCGTCGCCACTTTTCCAAGGCATCGACCTGAGTTCTCCGCTCTAGGTATGTGTCCGACCTGACCAAAGACGAACTTTTTCGCAGAACTCCGCACTGAGGCCAAACATTTTTCCACCTCGCCTCGTAGTGTCCTCTATTCGGCTTTCATACTACCACCGAGTCACCGTGAAACTTCTCGAGCTAGTCACTTCCACAAAGGGCGAGGTTGAGATCTGCTATGACTCCGCCCTCATACTCATTTTGTTGCCGAGGCTCGAACTGACCCAAGTGCGTACTGAGAGTCTATTCCTTTCTGTGGGAGGTCACACAATCGCCCGCTTCCTTGTGTATCTGCGGGCTCCGCTCTACGTAGAGTCTCTAGGACGGGGAGGTCAATCGGCGCTTACATTCTCTGTGTTTCACGAGGTGAACTCCATGACGGTTTGCTAAGACTCCGCTCTTTTATTGCTGGGCTTATATCCGAAGGTCGAACTCGTCACTACGGCTCCACTCTGTCGTACCTCCTCTTTGAGGTCTCCCGCTTCAGGTAACACTTGTTTCACCTGGATATTTTGTCTAATCCTCAATGGTATGAGCCCCGAAAGTATGGACAAAGAGCTTTCAGTTAGCGCTACTAATGCCAAGATTAATAATTTTTCCATTCGTACCTCCTCGCTTCTCTCAATGCTCGGCTGCAATAGTAAACTGGATGTTGTACATGGTCTTTGTCTCTAACGAGGACAGTGCTGGTCGAGAAGTCTAAAACTGCCAAGTATAGAGTGAGAAGCTCCCCTTTAGGGGTCACCCGTAATGGGGGTGGTTAATGCCGAGAATGCTTCTTCTGACTGCATCCCATCGAAAAGCTTTCTTTAAAACTTGAAGAAAGGTCGACATTTATCGCTATCCCCGGGATACGACCCGCTTAAAGCGCGCAATCCTTCCGCCGACGGACCTCCTTATGCTTCGATGGCGATGGCATGTTGAGCATAGCCTTTATTTTGTCCGGATTGCCGATTCCTGGGCTGCTGACTATGAAACCTAAGAATTTTCCTACCGACACCAAGGCGTACTGGGCTGATCTCGGGCCTTCATGTCGTACTCTCGATCCGAACGCCCTCGTACGTGATAAGCTATATGGAATTCGGTAGTGATGGACTTTACCAACATGTCATCTATATACACCTCCATGGACGTTCCTATTCGCTTGGAACATCCTGCTACTCAGCTTCGATAAGTATTCCCCATCGCCTGAGCCCTCCAAAGCGGCATCACACCTGCACACGTCCCTTCTCGGCCCGCGCGATCTAACAGGTCTTTTCGGGTCATCCGATCCATGCGTCGATCCGGTTGTACCGTGAGAAAGCATCCATAAAACCGGTGGAGCCCATGGTCAAGTTGCTGCGTTCAATGGCGAGGTCGATTCGCGCAGCGGGAAACTATCCTTCGGGTACGCTTTGTCGAGGTCATGAAGTCGATGCGCAGTCGCCAATTTTTCATCGCTCGCGACGAAATAACCGGGCCGCCCATCTCAGATACTCTACCTCTCCGACGTCTCGCCCGGGAGGAGTTTGCCGACCCTCCCTCGTTGATCGCCATTTTCCTGCGAAGCTCCTTCTCTCGCTTGACCAGCTTCGCTGACGCGGCTCGCACGCTACCGAGTGATTACGGTGGGCCACCCCCATATCCGCCTCCCGTCTACGAAGACGTCTTGCTTTGTCTCAAGAAATGGGAAAGAGGGCTTCGAGGTTTTCCGCTAGCCGAGCCGATGTGCGAGGGTGGTGTGCCTCAGTGGTCGTCATCCAACAAGCATGTGCTCCAATTCTTCCTAAAGGCTTAGGTCTGGTGTTCACTTCAAGCGCATGTCGAGACTGTCCGTAGCATACGTTGTCAAATCAAGCTACTACGGACTCGAGTAACACTCTCCGCCATGCGTCGGTCTCCTCAAGTACTAAAATATCTAATGTAAAAATTTAAAGAATAAAATTAACTAATTTAAGGCATTACCTAATCACCGCTTTGCATAAACATAATACTGCTTAATGTTTTAAATAATGTCAACCTGACATTAACTAAAATTGAAAGCATAACAATCATCTAATAACAAAAGACAACAAATTAACTAGTAAGCATACATTTACACTACAAAAAACTATAGTAGCATATCAATTCACAATACCATAACAAAGCTACAATTTGGTTACATATATGATTTGTTCTCAACCCAAATTCCCTCACAATCATCTTGAATACAAATTTGATCAGAGTCATCCATTGCATCAAATAATTCAACTTGTGGCAAAGAAGATATGACTGGATTGTGTTCAATAGAAATGTCCATAGGATCATCATCGCTTGCTCTTCTCGTGAAGTCTTCATGTTGAGGAGTTGACAAAACAATCGGCCCTCATCTGGATTAAGCTCATCTTGTACATAGAAGACTTTCTTAGCTTGGGAGGCTAATATGAACGGATCTTACTTATGAGCCACTCTGCTAAAGTCAACTAAGGTAAACCTAAGATCATCAACTTTGATTCCATTCTTATTATCAACCCAACCACACTTGAAGACTGGAATTCTGAACATAGTATAATCAAGGTCCCAAATCTCACACAACCCATAGTAAACAAAGCTCCCCAAAATGATTTTGGCCCTTAGCACTTAGCAATTCTTGCATGGTCGCTAAAATACTAACTCCACTATTTTCGGGGTAGCTCGCAAATCACCACGCTCCTTGGAAATATATTGACACCCATTGATGACATAACCATGATACTTCATCACATAATGTACTGACCATCGCCTATCCATTTGGGTGTTTCATATACAGTTCATTATTTCCATTTGCAACTTCAACCTATAGAAATAAGTTCCGCTATCACTTAAATGTTAACCATTAATGTAAAAGATATGGAAAACTTAAGAAACCATCAGAGTACCTTTGTCATAACCAAAAGTGCAAAGCACGGCATGCTCAATCCGTGAACCACTTCGGGCCATCGACGTGGATGTTTCACTTTCAAACTATCGCATGTGCTCTTATGAAGTCATGTATAATAATTAAATAATTAGAGCTCATATATTATATGTACAACAAATAAAGAAATAGTTAGTGGAAAGCAATTAATATAAGGTCGGACAATCAGGTATTTTCTCCAACACATAATGATGTTGAACCATACAATCAACCTTCATGGTATGACCTCCAAATATTGGTGCCCCAACTTTTTGGTCAATATTCAACTACTAGAATCTAATTGTATCTACATTTGATAAGTATTCTCAGACAAACTTGATTCCTTCTTCGCAATATAGCATTTCAAAGAATACAACCTTCGTGTCGAGTAATGACAGACATAGCCTTAACACTTTCATAAACCTTTCAAATGGGTACATCCACCTTAAAGTAAACCTGGTCTCACAAAGTCTCACTTTCTCTACAAGATATGTCAAATATGACGCACTATGATACGAAGAATGAAGGCTGTGGAAGTACTTTCAAACAAGCATAATGTCACCACTATCTCATTTTTGTAACTGATTCAGCGAAGGAACATCAACGACTTTACTACAGAGAGCATTAAAAGAAACTCAATCTACAAATCATTCTCATGTTTTTGGCATAGAACATGGGACAAAATCGGGTAAAATCATTTGCATCAATGCATGATAGTCATGGGATTTTAATCCATAAAGTTTCGTGTTCCATCGACACGTGGTTTCTCAAGGTTGTGGAACAATACCCTACAAGGAACCTTCAATCGTGGAAAGTGTTCGCAAAACACCTTCTTTCCATCAGAGAAAGTGTATAACATGCAGGAGGGAAATATGTTCCCTTCGATTCAAACCTTGGTGCCAATTCACCCTTAAGCCCATTTCTACAAGATCTAAGCGAGAATTAAGCTCATCCTTTTCTGTCTTTACCCGCAATGTTTAGTGGTAAATAATAATGCTTTCACAAACATTTTTCTCTCAATATGCATTACATTCAAATTATGATCGAACATGAAGATATTTCCAATACTCAAGATCAAAGAACATGACTCTTTTCCAACAATTCAGAATATTGATTTCGATTTTTTATCCTGATTAACTTTTTTTTCCCCCAAGAATTGCAAATTCATTTGATTTTTTAATATTTGCTCACCAAATAATATTTACGGAGGTGAGCTTAAAACTCTTGTTTTCCATCAAATGCTTGCTTCCTTATATGGATGGTTTCTGAAGAAATCACCTATGTCCTCGTAGATAGAGTTCTTTTTCCATGCTTTAACTACAAGAATATGTTTCTTCTCTCCACATATCGACAACCATAATATCCTTTTTAACTCGTGACAAGTTTCATATGTGAAAATCATCATTGTCCATAATAGAACGACTCTAATGTAAATAATTTCGTTGACGTGGCATCATAAATCCTTGAACTCCAACCTCCTACAATGTTATTAGATCTCTATTAGCAAGCAAAATAGACATCAATGCTGTCATTGCTGTGCTGTCGCGGACCGTAAAATTACCAAAGATAACATCATAAATTTTCTTTTCATGCACAACCATGGTGGAAGGTTATAAATTATCATGAGAATGGGCTAACAACTATGTTTGCTATTAAATGAACTGTGAGGATTTATGCCATCTGCAGAAATGGCAAGTCTCAAGTTTCTAGGTTATGAGGAAAACTCAGGTCATGATCAACTTCCTTGCTTCCATGATGGTGAATCTAATGGATGATTTATTTTCCCACTCAAAATTGCTTTCTTCAAGATGCCATGAAGTAAGTAATTTTCGATGATTGAAACATTCTAAATCTTGAACGGAGGGAAATAATTATATTACTTTCGTTAGAACTCCTTTCTCCCTTCTCTTTAGTTCCCGTGTTATTTGTCTTCCACCCTCAGTTCCATGTGGTACATGGCACTACCTTCAAACTCCTTCCGATAAAAGTACACAATCATCGCATGCATGTATTTCATATTCCATTCCCAAAGAATTTAATGTCTTTGTTTACTACATGGACAAAGGCAATTCACCGTTTAAAGGCAACATATCTCGGCATTTCTCCGCAAAGCTCCGAAAGTTTTATCGCACCACCTAAAGTCATTTAGGTCAGCCAATTCTGATTAAGGCAAACAACTTGTAAAGTTTCTCATGAACTGTGATATAATTACTTTTTTTCTCGCATTCGTAGTAATCTCGCAAACACCAGATCATTGACAATCATAAAAAATGAACCATTTCATTTACTCATGTTGATCTTCAAATCAAGTCTATCATAATGTTCTGCCTTATGGTTGGTGGGCCACTTGAGTCGCTCTCCATGCCAATACCATGTATGGTAACTTTGATCACCACCCATGAAAACAAATGGTCTCGAATCTTTTGAGGAGTATGAAATATCATATTACCACATTGTAAGCATGGACATTTAATGGAGGTTTTATTTGTAGAATTTTGTATTGCAAATGCAACAAAACATTTACTCCATCTTCATATTCCTTCGATCTTCTATCCTTTGAGATCCATGAACGATCCATTTTTAAAGAACAAATTACTTCCAATAGTGATCAAACTTCAAATGGAAGAACATATCAATATTTTCTGAATGGTTATTAGTTTAGTAACCTCTATTTTCTCTCAAGTGTTAATAATCAATAATCAATTTAATAAAAATATTTCATAAGCATGTGTGTAAGATTTAAGATAGAAGGGATGAGCATTACTATTCTAATCATTTGACTTTGTTTACATAGATTCCACCCTTATAGAAGGAACATTATACTAAATGATTATAAATTAAACAATCCAATTATATATATATATATAAGTATATATATATATTACTGCCTAGGAGAAAAATTCAAAAGATGTATAATCACATTATCACATTAAGGAACAAGTGTATATCAATATTAATGATATATAATATCAAGTTATGTTATTTGTTTATGCTAACATTTAACATCATGGCCTTAGGAGTGGTTCGGTCCGACATAGGAACACACACTTGATGGGGAACACAAACACATCTCAACTCAACACCTCTCCCCTGGGTAATTAACAACAAAACAAAATCCACCAATGTAATTTAGTTTCATTTCTTTTTAAATGATTTACATATCGTGACACTTTAGGAAGTTATTTAAATTCTTTTTTTCGAATCATTTACAAAGATTAACTTCATAATCATCTTACTCAAAGATGTTATTTCTCAAAATATATAACTTTTTGTATCGAAGGCCTAAGAATCAACTTTCAACTTAAAGCAACATCTAAGCAGTAAAAAAACTATAAAGGAAATTGAATGAAATTAATTAATTTTGATAATTTAAAATACACATAAGTAATTGTCCCACAAAATAAATAATAAGGCAACCAAAATTTTTATTATTATCTAACGTATCATAATACTTCCTTAAATGATGATTGTTAGATATGATAAATATTATTATTATTATTATTATGCGTAACATTTTTAATTTTATCTTTCACAAAAATAAATGATTTTATATATATATATATATATATATATATATATATATATATATATATATATATATATATATATATTCCAAATCCAAGGATAACTTTTTTTACTTATATATATTCCAACTAAGGGATAACGCTTTTACCAAATATAATGTCTTTGTGTTTAAATTAACCTCTGGAGGAAAGATAATAAGTGGTCATCCGGATGACTATTAATTTTGATGCCCTTGATGTCTCATATTTTTTGAAACAATGTTATGCTAGAATAATCATATTAATAATAATCCATAAATCAATAAACAGTTATTAATTTATTTCAAATTGCACATTTTCTTGAAGGAAATCAAACATGAGAAATTATTTCTCAATTAGCATGATTCTAGAAAAATAAATATTTAAAACAAAATATTTCATTTAATTATCATTATAGGTTTTATTCCTTTTTGTTATTTTTTAATGAAAAGTTATTTAAATCATATTTATGGTAAAAGCTAATTCTCTAATTTATAAGCAGAAAGGACATGACATTGTGAAAAGAAAATAAGACATTTTTTTTTTATCAAACACATCTAAGAAAAGAGAAAATAAAAGTGTTTTGAGAAAAGGAAAATTTTATCGCCATGATATATTCCTGTTAGCATGTATTTTCCTTTTAACTATATTATTTTATTTAATTCTAGCTATTTAAAATTTTATATAATATTTACTCAGACCCTAAATCTTATTTTCCTTATTTGTGTAGCTTATTTCCAATAAATACTTTGCTTAATTTCTCATTTTCCATAATCAATGATCCCATGTATATAAGGTATATAACGTATATATTCTCTTTTTGATAGTAATATCCTTATTTGTGTAGCTTATTTTTATAAATACTTTGTTTAATTTCTGATTTTCTATAATCAATATTCCCAGGTATATAAGGTACATATTCTCATTTTGATAATAATATTCTTCTTTTCTTTTTTTCTTTTTTTGAGTAAGATAGTAATATTCTATCCAAACTTCTCAATGAATAGAAAACATTTAAAAAATAAAGTAAAAGTATTTAATTAGGTGAGTATTAATTTAGCTATCATCTCTTTCTATACAAGATTTATAAAATACTTGACTCTCACACAGAATATCAATATAAAATAAATAAATACGTGAGCTGTGGACTAATTTAATATATGACAATACACGTCTCTAGGTCCTTAGGGCTAATTGATTTTGAAAATGGGCATGACTAGGAGCACACATTTTTAGGAATTATAGCCTCCTTTTTTCCACAGACATTCACCGGGCTCGAAAAATGTAGGGAGAGGGAAATCCGCCCTCCACTTTGCCTTACTCTAATCTCTTTTCCAATCCCAAGAATTACTTTCTTGCCTTTTGTTGACATGCAAAGATTTGACATGACTCACACAGGTATCAAATTCATTTTTCCAACAAAGATTCAGAGCGAGAACGAGTTCCTGAACTAGTCTCACTTGCCTCTCCTTCAAAAACCAAACTAGCTAATCACCTCCCAAACTAGAAAGACTTTCTTAAACTATTACAAACTCTCCTCTCAAGCACAAATCCCAATCCTATTATCTCCTAAAAACAATTCATAGTAAATCCTCAACTTTTAGCAGAGTTCAACTGCAATTACTTCCTATAACATCCATATTGATAAACTTTAAATCTGTTAACAAAAGATTTCCATTTTGGATACTTAAATTATTGTAGAAATAACTGATATGAACTAAAACATCTCCAGAAAAATATTAGCTTTGAAGGAAGTAAGAATCATTCAATCAAAGGAATGTAAATATCCATTTTCTGCTGCCGTCGCAAAGATGCAAAATCCCAATACTAAATGGGAAAAACCCACAAAACATAATATTGTTTTCTTGGCTGATAAAATGGGAGAAAACAAAAGCTATACCTTTCCAACTAATCCTTTCAAACGGGAATAGAGATTTTTTGGGGAAGAGCTTTTTAAAGCACCACCCATGGGACCCATTAAAAACCCTAACCAAAGAATGTGTAAACTACATGATTAGAAGGAGACAAGGAAAGAGACATTAAAATAGACTCTCATTTATAAACCATCAAAGAAGTCTCAAGGTCCTCCACCAACAAAATCAATGTCTCGAATCCAGTCATAGTCCATTTTCTTACCGTATTTGCAGGAGGTCCTCATGGTAGAACAAAGTTGATTCATCATGTACAAGCCACCGAAAGAAGACTCCTGGATTAATAATACCACAAGATCGTTGATTCAACAGAACTTTCAACCGATTCGCCTAAGAATGAAAAGAAGAGTAGATTTTTAGTCTACCATTATTTAGCCTTTCATGGTTGTTTATGACTCTTTGCTTTGCTCAGTCGCAAGAGTTTTAGTCTAAAGAATAAAGAAACAAATTTATTTATGGAAGGAAAGAGAATGACATTTTTCAAAAGTGACAAGATTGGTCAAATGTATACTAAATTTATATGATATTTTCATAAACGTCAACATTGATCAAAGCGCCATCAAATCCCTTTAATTCTCTTTCTTTTGAATCTTGACACTTTCTAAAAGTGCCAAGGATCAATACCATCGTGATTCATTTTGTCAGAAGCGCATATCCATTATGTTTCACTTATTGCATGCACAACTACAATTGGCTGTAAATAAATTATAACTGAAAGAAATATAAAAAAATGATACTTTTCTTATTGATTGGATGAATTAAACAGTATAGGTCCTACCTACTTATATACATCAAGAAAACATAAAAAATGAAACAAATCAAGTACAAAAAGGAAAGACAAATATTGTACAAGAAAGGGAAGGGAAATAAATCGGGACAGAAGCTCCCAAGAACATCCTATGATTCTTAACATCGCTTCAAGTCGAAAGATATAGGTTATATGCACCAAGCTTGTTACAAATGAACTAAATCCTTGGACCTTAGAGAGACTTAGTGAAAATGCTTGCTAGTTGGTCACTTGAGTTGACGAAACTAGTAGTCATGCATCATGAGGCAATATTCTCTCGAATGAAGTGACAGTCCACTTCAATATGTTTGATTCTCTCATGAAAGACTGGGTTGGAAGCAATGCGTAGGGCCACTTGGTTATCACACACAAGCGTCATCTGGCCATCCTTCCCAAATCTTAGCTCCTCAATAAGCTATTTGAGCCATATAAGTTCACAAGTTGCCAAAGTCATAGCTTGATACTTAGTTTCAGTACTAAACCTAGCCACTACATCTGTTTCTTACTTTTCCAAGATATTAAGTTGCCTCTAATAAATACACAATATCCCTAAGTGGATGCGAGCCAGAAGCGAAGCTTGCTCCAAACTGTATCGGGACATCTAACAATCCGGGTGTGACTCTCGTTTCATGTAACAACCCCAACCCATCACTCCTTCGATATAACTGAGGATGTGACCAAGATCCTGCTGACTAATATCACATGGTGACTTCAAGAACTCACTAACTACACTCACAGAGCGGGAAACCGTTTAACCCGTGATCGGTGAGGTAGCTTTGGGCCGCCCATTACCGCCGATATTTCCCCGATATCGCAGGCTCCCTATCCGCCATTAAACTTTGACATTCATCCATAGAGTCTCTACAAGCTTACGCCTAGCATATTCCAATATATCTTTAACACATACTCTCCAAACATAACCATACCTAATATATAATCGAGCCTATCTCAATCTCTAGAGTACTTCTGAGTTTCCCTAAGTCTTGCCTAAAAGTGGTCAAGAGATGTTGTTTGCCGAATACTATCCCACCACCGTCTCGTTATAAAAATCACGATCGCCTACAAACAATCGATAAATACACCGGCCTTAATGATGTATTACGATAGAAGACGTGTGACCGGCACCCACCGTACTTCGAGCTCATACCAAACTCTTCTACCATAGAGCTAAAGTGGTCAAACCATGCTCGAGGAGACTGCTTTAGGCCATATAAGGAACGACATACCGCATACCAAACTGTGACTTCGGGAAGCAACAAATCCAAGTGGTTGTCTAATATACCTCCCGAGGTCACATGGAGAAATGCATTCCTCGATGTCCAAATTGATAATAGGGGCCAAGAGCTCATAAGAACCATGGGTAAGAGAAGACGAACAAGTCATCTTGGCAAAGAAGTGAGCAGCGCTCGCGCAATTCCAGCCATATCTGAGTATACCCTTGGTTACCGAACGAGCCTTAAGACGATCCACCTGGCCATCCGAACCAATCTTAACAGTATAAACCCAACAACAACCAATAGGGGACTTGCCAGTAGGTAAGGGTACTATGTCCCATGTTCCCAAGAGGAATGCAAAGGTACCATTTCTTCAACCACGATGTTTCAGCCCTGATGAGAGAAGGCTCTCATGCGGGCCAACAAATAGGAAGAGAAACATGAGACAACGTGGAAATAAAAGTGTAGATATGGTGAAGATAAACGATGATAAGACAGGAAAGTATAAATAGGATGAGGATTACAAGAAGAACGAGTACCTTTCCGAATGGGGATGGGAGGATCAATTTTATACGCAAGATCTATGCCAAGTAGATGAGGTGTTATGCTAGAGATGAGTCGCCTCGGGAGGCCCAGACCGTATTTCATGACGACAGTATGGGCAAACCTGTAATGGTAGAGGTGGAGTAGCTAGGGACTTAGAGGATAAGGCCGGAAGGGGAAAGATGAGAGGTAGAGATAAAGCACCTCGGGACTAGGAAGGCAAATGGGTAGAGAGAAGATAGGAAGCATCGTTAAAAAAATGTGACATCGCTTAAAATGGAAGTATTGATGTGTACGCAGAGAGTAACAACGAACTCGCTTGAAGGCGTGAATGTGCTTGAAGAAGACGACTCACAATCTTAGCAAAAAGCCTTATCTCAAGGAGATGAGTGTGAGACAAAACAAGTGCATCCAAAAACAATGGAGGAGACAAAAAGGGGTTGACATAGGGAAAGCAGGTGCAGAACTATGGAAACCCGATCACCCAATATAGAAGAGGGCATGCGATTAATCAAATAGTAGATGGTTAAGATAGCATCCCCCTAAAAACGTTGAGGACCTATATGTTGGAGGAGAAGAGTGCAAGCTGTCTCAACTAAGTGATGATTTTTGCACTCAACTACCCCATTTTGTTGTGGAGTGTAAGCATAAGAAGACTGATGAAGAATCCCATGGGAGGATAAAAAGGTAGAGAATGGGGTAGAGAGGTATTCTAAGGCATATCACTGCGTAAGTGTTTGCCTTTTTCTATATAGACTAAAAACCCTCAAATTCACATAGTTACAAGAGCCTTACACTTCTCTTACAGCCATGTCACTTTGGATAAATTTGCTTGATAAAATAATTCTTTCTTAATGTTCATGATTTAAAAATATGGGTCTAGTCTATGACACTGCAAGTTCACAGGTCATACAAGTAGCAAAATCTGAATGTAAGTCCAGGTATCATTCCCACAAAGATTTACAAGAATTAGAGATCAACTACCTAAACTACCGTTCTGGCGCTATTGGATTCAAGAATCGGGTAAAGTGAAAGTTTTGTCTAGAAAATTAAAGATCCTAAACTATTAACTAAAAATAGAAACTGAAATAACATGAAAACAACCAAAAATATAGCTAGAACAAATTATCGGGATCTAATATGTTCCCCCGTGAGAACTAAAACTATCAAAGAATTACAAGAAACAATCCATTCCTACACGAAAATACATCGCTTCGCTGGCGGCGTAATCTAGATTTTGCCCAAGATTGCCTAAATACGTAAAGGCCGATTTCCATATCTACTGTTGACCCTTTCGCTTCTCGAAGACAAGATCAAACCGGCTACCCGTATTTCGCTTCTCTTGCGTGATCTGGCATTTTTTCTTCTCAAGGGTTTCTCACACCCATTTTCTTTATGACTGCAGATCCTTCGCTTTCCTTCTGTAGATTCTACAAAATTTCTACAACTCAATTAGTGGCTCCGTCTCCATCTATTGGTTCTTCCTTTCCTCGACAGATCTAAGCTAACACAGGCCTGAGCTCCCTCAGATTGAGGGCAACCCTTTCGAATTATTTATATCGCTAAATACTCCCCCTCAAACTCACCATGAGGAATGGGGATTTATCAGCCGAACTTTCAGAGCTCTCAAAGAATTCATCAATGGTAGTCTAGCATACCCATAAGCGACGTGGTTCTCAAATTTCTCTCAGAATCTCAACTTCTCAGGTCAATGCAGGGCATCCTCCCGAAATCAAAGCAAGATACATTCTCTTCAACCGGCATCATACTACCATATTTGGGAACTTATCGATTCAAACAAATACCAAGCAAGTAAATCCTAACCCAAATAATTTTCTCAATAGATTTTGCAAAGAAAAGATTGTAACTAATCGTATATCAAATCCAAACAGAGCTGCTCCACCATCGTATTATAATTAAAGAAATGGAGCACCGATCACGTACATCCACTATAATCACAATGAAACTGAGAAGAAATGAATTCCAGAAATTTGTCTAGATTTCATAAATTTTCAGGTAGTAATTTTAAGAAGAAAATAACATAAATAAAAATCCACCCACTGCTTCTCGCACGCCTCGATTCGCATCCGTAAAAGAACTCAAAATAAAAAATAAAATAAAAGAAAATAAAATTTACTCTCTAACTATACACCGAGCTCCCTTCTTTCCCCTTCTTTCTCGGGGTAGTGAAGACTAAGCTACTTTTACTATTCTAATACCGTTCATTTATAACCCGTCAAAAGAACTTCTTGTGCAATCCTCAAAAAAACTCTAGGTGGAATTCTCAAAAAGCAAAAGCCCAATTATTACAGTCTTAGGTTGCACCCTCTGCTGATGCCTTTAACCCGGGATTCCCTTTATTTGTTCCATTCAATTACACTCAAGTTTCTTCGCTATGTTGATTGCTGGTCGCAACCTCAATCGTGGTCGGTGACCTCTCCGCCTCGCTTGTCTCCTCTCAAGAATTGATGTCGCACCTTAGTCTCATGTCGCGACCTCGCCGTAGTTCCTTCTCGCTGCAATCCTAAGTCACGACTTCGCTTTAGGTTGTAAATCCTTTAGCTGTCACCACTTTAGTTCCGAAGCTGTGACCTCCTTTACTCTTCGCCGCATCGCATCGCGCCAACTCGCTTTTAAGTTGCAACCATATTTCTGCTTCTACCGCTCTTCTCGTGTCGTGACTTTCTTCGTCAGGACCTGATGCTTCTATGCTCGTAGTGTATTCGTGTCGCGACCCTCCTTTAGGCCCTTGACTCCGACAAGGGTCGTGACTCCTTTGTTCGTAAAGACACTCTTTGTCATGAAGTTTTTTATGTTATGACTCCAATATTAGTCACCATACGGCCTTGTAATACCCGAGGTTTCTTTAGGGTCGCAATTCGTTGATTGATCGCGACCTCTCAGGGCCCTCAGCCAACAAATGGCTGCAACTTAGGATTCCTCTTAACCTGACTTCGGGCTTCGTCGACTCAGTTACCCTGTCGCTGGCACTACATTTCGATTCTCCTTCTCTCAGAGCCGCAACTTCAAATCTTGTGACTCTATTAAGTTCCATGTCGGGTGGATCTCGAGATGATGTCGCGACCTCACTTTGAGAGTCCCTTCATTTAAGAAACTAGTTAGTAACTTCAAATTTTCTCAAGTAGAGATCTCACCGTGGCTTCATCAACGAATCAACGTCACGACCCTCAGACAGACAAGGGACCAAATTTTCCGCCTTTGAATAGTTTCCTTTCTCGTCTCAACCACATAGTCGCCTTCGGGTCGCAACCTCATTAACTAGTCTTTGATGTCAGGTGACATGGAAATAGCCGAACAAAAGAGCTCCTTTGTCGCGACTTTCTTCCTAGTTACACCCTCCTTTCTCACAGCTGAATTCCTTCTAGTTTTACTGATTTTCGCTTCTCGTCAGATTTTCCTCGCAAAATTAAATTTGAGCAAATTACCTGTGCTTTTGTATATGAATCAACAATTAACTTGTAATAAACCTTTAAAATGGATTAAAAATCAAATGAGTTTTTAGACTCATCAAATTCCCCCAAACTTAAAATTTTGCTTATCCCTAAGCAAAGAAAAGAAAGAATTGTTTGTCCTCAAACAATTAAGCTTAAATTTTAAGGACATTTTTCTGATTCACACCATGCTTTTTCTTTGCTCTACCTTCTTCTAACTTGAAATAGGAGATAAAGATCATTTAAATTTCAGTTTCGATTCAAGAAAAGTGAATTCAAGCTTTCCACTTCTCTATCACAAATTTCCTCGATGAAATCATGTATTTAAACAAATTATTTAACAAGTCTTGTTCTCAGGTGTGTGTGTGTGTCTTCAATCCTTTTCTTTATCTTCATGTTGAATTTAGTTAATCTTCCTCGGGGAGTCTCCTTTAGAAAAACTGTCATGTCCCAGGTGTTGTTTCAGGTTTTCTATTGACCTCACTAATGTGGTGTAAATTCACATCCACAGACCCAACTGATAGTCTTCTCTGTGCTGTAACAGCTAGCTGAAAAACGTGGCATACCAAAATTAAGTCATAAATTGTCCGCTCACTCTCAACAACTGTTCCCTGTCTCACCCCTTCCTCTCACTCACAGCCTCCCTGAACCCTGCTCCGATAACTGTTCCTCTCAACTTTCTGGTACAAGCCTGACTCACCTGACTCAGATCCAAAGCGCCCTCAGCCCAACCTTGTTTCCTGTTTCCAAAGACCTGGAATATGTAAATGCAGTTTGTCTTCTTGTGTTTCCTGCTGCCCTTGAAGGTCTCAAGGCAACTCCATGTTCCGGCATTATTGGTGTACTTAAAAGGAACACCCCATCAGCTGAATTCTCCCTCTCGCAGCCAGCCAAGAAAAACTATCTTTTCACTATATTCTTCTTCTTCCATCTTTCAGAACAGTTCTCTTCCTCCCTCCGTCTGTAATGATTTGAAACATTTTTCCCAAACCTGTTTCTTCCTACCCAAATTTTTTATGTGTTAAACTGATAAGTCAAGTTTTTATGTCAGATCATCAATAGCACATTCAAAGCCCACTTGTCATTTGAAGAATTAAGTTTGTTTGTTCTCGCCAAAGATGGAAGCTGAGGGTGGTGCTTTAGTAAGATATCAGTGGAGGTCGAAGCCTAAACGCCGGCAGATGAGCTCAGCTCGCTTCTTCGTCATTTAAAGCACTCTTATGATTTCACCTCTTAATCTATATTCAAAGTTTCCCGCAAAGATCATGAACTTTAATCGCACTTCCAAAAGATAATTCTCAATCTTCTCAAAAGTTTCATGAGTTTCTGTTTGAGATTCATGTGGCTGGAGTTTCAAGATCAAAATTATCTGTCAAGCCAGCTGCGTCATCCTCTCAATCAAGTTGAGCCGTTCTTCATCACAATGGGATCATATTTTTCCCACTCAGCCCAAACTGGATTTCAAATAGTGTCGTTATCTCTGATATCTCACAATAACAAATGGTATTTTTCCTCTGATCAGGTTTTTCGAATGGTGTCGTAATTGTCATTTGATCTTGTGGTTTCAAAATCATATCAATGCCAATGTGAAATATATTGCAAACATGTGTTTCAGACAATCAAGAACCAAAATGCATTCAATACTGATAATTAATTCAAGATTTTATAGATTTATTCAATACATCAAACATCCTCTGGTCTATATGGTCCTGGTTCTTCGGCCTAAAAAATGAAAAATAAAGAACAAAATTCAATAAAAAAATATGCGCAACTAGGATCCGTGATCCATCCCAGAGTAGTGCCTCTTACTTTCTGACTTCAAAACCTGATCTTCCTCCCAAAGGTCGTGATGCCTCTGCTTTTATCAAAGCCCCTGTTTCAAACTTGCAGAGCTGGCAAACATAGCAAGCTCCCACTAGACTTTCTACTTCTCTTGTCACCTCCCTCCTGCCAGTTCCTCCGGACATGGGGCTTTGACTGAACCCTTCCGTTCCCTCCCAATTGTCCAGATGAATATCTTTCTGATTTAATGGTGAAATGCTTGCGAACACATCGGGCTTCAGAGTCAGCCCCACCACTCTGTTCAGTCCGCCCCAGCCTCTGTCCCTGGTCCCGCCTTTTCTCCTGTTCTCTTTTCTCTATTCTCATGGGCTTGTCTTCTCTAAGTCCTTCCCAATCCTTGTAGTGATCTGATCCCCAATCACAGGCCTTAATTATCATCTCAAATGAACTAGTCTAAATGCAGCTCTTCTATTTAAGTGTCCGCCAGCCTCCAATGGAGAGAATCACTGCACTCAAAGAAAGTCTCATCGTTCTCCCGCAGCAGCCGAATTTCTCACAGCTCTTTCCAACCACATTCAACTGATCTTCCACTGGCTCATCATCCCAATAATTTCAACACAATAGTCAGCAACAAACATATTATCCCATTGTTGCCCGGTCAATCAAAGTCGAACTGAGAAATTGAACGCAGTCAGCCCTGGAATGTCGCAACGCTACGCGGTGGGGTGGTCGCCATGATGCCTCGAACCCCATCCACGACTAAAACAGTCTCCTGTCTCCACTGCTCTAAACATCCAACAAAGACTCAAAACTTATTTGTCAGATCATAACTAAGTCCATCCAAAGAACTTAACACACACAGGCTCAAAAGCAATCACTCACCACAGATCCAGTTTAATCCATCGTTTCACTTCCGCCTTCCTGTCTACTCAAGAATCTGATATCACACTCAAAACTCAACGGTTACAATCTAACATTCTCATCATTGACTTAATTGAAGATCCCAGAAAAATCCATCTGAAAATGAAAATCACTCTGCTGCAAAATACCGTAATAAAAAACCTCCAGCCTGTCCTTCATCCTGTTTGAGCTGAACTGATGATTGTCGCAACGCCCCCAAAAAATTCATCCGATACCATCTTAAATTTCAGAATCCCAGAAGAACTTAAAGTGTCAGCACAGCTTTCTATGCATCATATTTCAAAATAAACGAGCCTCATGCATCATATAATGTCAATATTAGTAACATGTACTCACAAAAAGGCTATAAGTGACATGAGTAGAGAAATGATGAAAATGGACGGCCGTGATAATGTCATCATCAAACCTAGTGCAATGAATAGATAAACGTCATTTGAATCGCTTAGTTAAAAAGACAAAACACAAATAGTGTTTGTCTCCTTCCTTCAAAACAAAGCAAACGTGAATTGAAAAAGGCAAAGAGAAAAGACAGTGAAGCTAAAAATGGAGTTTTTTTTTTTGTGAGAGAGAGCGTGAAGCTTCTCTCTTAGAATATCTGCAATCCGACCGGGCTTCAGGGCCTTCTGGATCTAGAAAGCAAAGTTGCTCTATGGGAGAGGCCTACACTGTTCCGATTTGTGAGTTTTCGACAAACTCCAGAGGTGGGTTTCTCCCACTGGTAAGCTACACTTTATTTAAGTGTTTTTCAATGTTTCTATTTGATCGAGGCCTTGAACTGTTGACTGGCCCCAAAACTCGATCGAATTGTTGTAATTTTTGAGGTCTGCTTCGTACATCCGTGGGTAGGGGTCAAGCTGGGGTTAACTGTGTGTTGATTTATGATTAAATGGTGCTTTGGTATGTATAGGGCCGATAATGGCCGTGAAACCTGGGTTCACTAAGTGAACTGATGATTTGTGATTTTTCGGGAATAGTAACCGAGGGTTTCACTATTCCCAAAATAGTGTTCTCAAAATAATTTTTGTGAATTAATATGTTTGGTCGAGTAATTCAAGTAGAATTGCTCGTGTTTGATCATTAGCCCACGTGAGCTAATTTTGATGTGATGAAATGAGAAATTACATAACATGATTGTGTGATTTAATTTTATGTGAATATACTTAATGCTTATATATTTCGTACGTGTTATGCATCGGTAGTTTGAATGACATCATGCATTCCATAAGTGCACGGGAGCACCCTAGACGATAGAGTGAGTGCATGAGGCAGCCCTGTATAAATGGTTCTAGGGTTGTCTAAAAACTAAAAATGATCGAGGGTAGTCCACTCAAAAATATCAACGGAGATGACCCAATCGATATACATCTAAGATAAATCCATAATTAATACTCAATCGGTCTGAGACTCGCCCAATTGATACATACACACTCCGAGGGCTGTCCACACAAACAAATAAACATAATAATTCTCACGTTTGAGGTCAGGCGAAAGTGCGAGGAGCTCCAAGGGTGACCAGTAAGTACGAGACGATCGCTGTATCCAAGCACAGATTCATGCATTTGCTTGAACGTGTGTTTATTTTCGGAGCATCATGATTGCACTTTTTAGGTGAGAGTAGGTCCACTTGTGGTGATTCCACTATCGAGCATTAAATACCACCCTATCGAGGGATACTATTTTACAAGTACAGTGAGCGTAAGTGACTACGTCCTAGAGATCGAGGTGGTTTGTGAAGAAAGCTTGATTGCGTGGCTTGGGTTATGAAGCATTACATGTATTAGAATTATTTTAATTTTTTAATATATGTTGTATAAGAGTAAAATTTGAACTCTCAACTATGGTCGGGATAGTCGGGATATATATACATTGTTATGAGTACTGGGTTTATGAGTTCAAGTGACCATTTTAATCATGGGATCGCATTTGGACTGTTTGGGAGCCGTGTTTACGTGTTTTGTATTCGGGTAGAACTCCCTCGTGCACAAAGAAGACTTCGCCCGATTTTCGTGAAAGCACCTGCTTACCCGGGAAGATTCATCGATAGTGTTCCGAGGGTCGACCCGCAGTCAAACGGACACCCGACCAGCGTCACATCAATTCTATTCTCGTTTCGCGAACACTTTCAGACCGTCTATTACCACCATTCAAGAAAATTTTTGTGTCTCTTCAACAATTCAATTCATACTTCAATTCACCAAATTCAATCAAAACAAATACAATTCAATTCATATTTATCATTCAAATATTCAACAAATCCATTCATTATGCATCAGATTCAAAACAAAGAAAATATTTCCAAACACCAATCATGCTATATCTGAGACAATTTTGGAAATAAATTCCGTAAGAGTATACGCCCTCATGTCTCTTTTGCATATTGGAAGTTTGATTGTAGATGCTCCTCCTTTGCATATTCTTATTGTCCTGCAAAACTAAAAATAAATAAAAATTACTTAATCCTCAAGCAGTAATGAATAAATTACACAAAGTTATTAAAAACTTTCACACAAAAAGTATAACTGGAAAACTTAAAACAAACTGATGTGGATTGCCTTCCACAAAGATGCTCAATTTTTAGTCTTTATCCGACTCGCTGCTACCATATATTTCTGCTTTCTTCAAATTTTCTCATTCGTAACTAGGAGTCATTCTTCCATTTGCATTCCTCCTGCCATGTAGTGCGACCTCCGACCATTAACCTTGAATTCCCTCATGATCGCCGGGTTCTAAGTGTCACTACCTAAAAGTCAGATTTCGACACCATCAGATAGGGTCCACTCCATTCTTCTGTTTCCGGAAAGTATCTTAACCGAGTTGAATAACGTGACTGATCTCTCGTTTTAAATTTTCTCCTCAAAATCCTTCGACATGTCATTTTTTTGTGTTTTATCCTCAGAGATTCGCACTATTATAAGCTCTTTGCATTCTCAACTCTTCCACCATTTTAACCGAGCAAATTCTTCTTTAGCACTTTGAAATCAAAATTTAGCTTCTTGACATGGCCCACATAGCTTTATATTCTATTCAGAGGAAGGTGGCAAGGCCTTCCAAAGACAAGCCTGTGATGGGACATTCCAATGGGAGTTTTAAAAGCAAATTCCTCAGACGCCCGTAGTGCATCATCAAGTTTCGTAGACCAATCTCTTAAGGCCGGAGCTTACAAGCCTTTTCAAGAATTTTCTTTTATCTCCCCGTTTGAAATTTTCAACTCGCCCATTTGTTCGGCGATGATAAGCTGTGCTCATAACGTGCCTGATACCATATCTGGCCCCATGAGTTTCACAACGACCTTTATTTGCAAAGTGGCTTCCTCCATCATCGAATAGCCTCGAGGTCCTAAATCAGCCGAGAATATTTTTCAGAAAATCCATAACTCGTATTAAGACATTCTTTATTGCCAGGCTTCAACCCATTTCTCGATACATAATCCACAACCGTGGAGGCGTATACATTTCCAAATAAAGTCGAAAAAGGCCCCATAAAAATCTATTCCCCCATACATTAAATAGTCTATCACCGCGATATTCAGAAAAAGATTTCATTTTCTTTTTCTCGATATTTCTCATTCTTTGGCATCGATCACACAACTTCACCCATTCAAAAATGGGCCCTTAAAATAATAGTGCCAATAAAATCCGTGACCGAGAATTTTTTGGTTGTTTTGGTTTCAAGTAAAAATGTCCTCCATATGGTGGATACATGACATTCCCTAAAATTCATTGGCTTCACCTTTCCGTACACATCTTCGATGATCGTGATCAACTCCTCTTCTTAAATGCTAATGGGTCATCCCGTGATGCAAGTAGACCTAACGTCACCCTAGCTTTTTCTCTCACTAGTCAATCTCCATGGCATAATTCCACATGCTAAGAAGCTCACAATATCAAGATGGCCAAGTGATCGAGTGGACAAACCTAGAATAACCGGCCATCCGAAAATTCCGCTATTTCCTTTCTTCTTCTCAGACAACAGCTTTTTCCACTCTGACAAGGATCGCCTATCACATCAAGCCACAACCTTTCTCGTTTTATTTCTGTGATCACCAGAATAACAATACCCACCGATCAATCTCGCTTTGCTTCTTTCTTTCGCCATTAGATATTTAATTGTCGATGATCATGTGTATAATAACATGGGATCCTAAAATGTACTACCTAAATTTTTCACATGCAAATACTATCGCAACATCTCCTTTTCAAGAAATGAGTAATTTTCTTGAAGCTTCATCAAGGTTTTACGCAGATAAGATAATGGCTTTCAATACTTTTCAGCCTTTCTCGCCCCAATACAACTCCCATTGCAAAATCACTGGCATCACACATGATTTCAAATTCTCTCGTTCTACCCAGTTCGCCATGATGGGAGAGCTTCAACTATTCTGGATTTGATCTCTTCAAATTCGGGCAGATTCATCAAATTCAACTTAGTATCTTTTCAAAGAATCGCAGAGTAGTCTAGAAATTCTTGAGAAATCTCTCGATAAATCTTCTCAGAAAAATCCAACATGTCCCAAGAAACTCCCACCCCTCTTGATCGGTAGTGGTGGCATCGCATTTCTTATAATCGAAACTTTCATTGTCTACTTTAAATTTCGTCGCAAATCACGTACCCCAGACAATTCCTTCTGTAACCATAAAGTGACATTTTTCCCAATTCAGAGCTAGATTCTTGTCCTTGCACCTTTTAAGTACTGTCCCCAAGTTATGCAGGCACTGTTCAAAACTGGATCCATACACTATGAAATCATCCATAAAGATCTCCATAACTTCTCTTCTTCTCTCGCTAAATCGAAAATATGCATATCATGCATCTTTGGAATGTACCAGGAGCATTACACAAACCAAATGGAATTTTTCTAAAAGCAAAAGTACCAAATGGGCATGTAAAGGTGGTCTTCTCCTGATCCTCAGGTGCAATGGAAATTTGGTTATATCCAAAGTATCCATCAAGAAAACATAAGTGAGGGTGTCCTGCCAACCTATCTAGCATCCGACACGAAAGGCAGGGAAAATGATCCTTTCTCAAGGTGCTGTTTAGCTTCTCTAGTCACTACACACCTCCATCCTATCGCTTTTAGGGAATCAGCTCATTCTTTTCATTTCTCGATCACAAAGTGAATCCACCTTTCTTCTGAATCACATACACCTGGCCTGCCACCAAGAACTATCTCGATATAGCATATAAAACCCGCATTCAACCATTTTAGAATTTCTTTTTCGACAACTTTTTCATCACGGTTCAAATCCTTTGATGCTCAATAGAAGTTTTTGCATTATCATTCAACAACATTTTGTGCATGCAAATGGAGGGACTGATAACCTCTAAATCCTTAATCGACCAAGCTAACAGCTTCCTCAGACTTTCGAAAATTTCCAAACAGCCTTCTCATCGATTCTAATGCACCGATATGATGACTGGTTTTCTCTTTTCTGGTTCTAAGAAAACATATTTCAAATGATTGGGAAATTCCTTCAATATTAACCCTTCTGCACTTGTGACGCCCTAAATCCCGAGGGTCTGTTGACTACCTATCAACCCGTGGAAACACTCGTGAATGTCGGGTTACCCGACATCTCTCACGAAAATCGGGCAGAGTCTCCTTTGTACGGGGAGCTCTACCCAAGAACAAACCCGTCCCAAACAATCCAATATAATACATAACATGAGTAAAAACGGCCACTTAGGCCCATAAAACAATTCTCATAAAGTACCAACTATATACCATAGTTACAAGAGTTCAAATTTTACTCTTATACAACATATATTAAAATTCTAGAATTCTAATGTATGTAATACATCATAAAACCAAAGCCACAACCCGACTTTCTTCTAGTGTGCCAACCTCTATGATGAGCCGTTCCCTTCGTGCGCTCCCTGCACCCGAAATAATATAATCCCTCACAGTGGTGAGCTAGTGCCCAAGAAGTGGAATCACCCTAAACGGGGTTACTCCACCCAAGTGCATTTGCAATGTCTAATGAAAACACACATTCAAGTAAATGCGTGATCCTACTTGAATGTCTACATGACCAACTCATACCCCGAGTCCTCACTTACTCCCTCACACTTGCCTAAGCCCTGTATGAGAAACATTATTTTCAAAACAAAGGTGTTTGTTTTTAAATGTGGACAACCCTCCGATCAAACGGTCGTTCAAGGCCTCAAACCAACAAAAACATCATAAAACACTTAAACAAAGTGTAAAACCAAGTAGGATAAATCCCCTATCTCACCTGAAGTTTATATCGAAAACTCCTTAAAATCTGAATCCACATAAGCCTCACCGCGTAGAGCGACTTTCCTCCTTCGGTCTCCGATGAATTCGACCTGGGCCGATCAATTCAGAATCCTAGAGAGAAGTCACACACTCTCTTACTAGGTTTTGAAAAAATAGCTCACCGCATCTCCTTTCTTTCTTTCCCACATTTTGGGCCTCCATTTGCACCTGAGAGACATTCACTATTTGGCATTTTTGTCTTATTATCATTTAAAAGCTATAAAATGACATTTATGTCCTTCCTCTATATTTTGCCACTTCAGACTATCTGTGACCGGGGCCCATTTCCATCATTCTCTACTACGTAAATACGCTGTCACATGAAAGATAAAGACAAGTATGTCGACTGGCTCACATCACATACTGCTTACTTCAAGACCCAATTCTCGATGCCCTCGAAAACGTGCAAATCTCGACCGCTCCTGACCCGACCTGTTAGCTAGATTTCGCGAGACGATTCCAACGGTGAAATACATTTCATCATCCGAGGTCTAGAAAAATTTTGGGTTTTGACCAAAATTATGATTTTGCCCTTTTTTCGTGTGTAATTGGAATTTTCTGGTCTTACATTCCTCCCCTTCTAATAATTTCATTCCGAAATTCCTCGGACAATCGACAATCACTCACACGCATACGTAACGTGTACTCTACCATGCATGTAAATCTAGTCATTTAAATGTTAAACGACTAAACCACGCACCTCTCATTCCTAAATAAGAAGGGATAGGTGGCTCCAGATCGTGTCCCCGCTCCCACGCGACTCCTCCACCCATAGTGCCGCCATAGTACCCACTAAATTTCTCACTACCAAGGCCACAAAACCCGAGGGATCACTCCGCCATCCAAAATGCAACCGGTCCCTCCTCAAGGCCTCATCATGTCAACCCGACATGTCGGGCGAGATAAAGCCAACCGGGTATGCAACAAGGCCTACCCCTCTCGAGTATCTCGAAGGTCTAATAAACCTCTAGCGATAAACTTCCCACGCTGTCGAACCCGACCACTCCCCTCTTAAATTCACCTTCAAAGAAGACGTGATCCCCAACCCTCGAACTCTAAGGGTCGACATCGTACATCAAGATACCCTTCACCGGCCTAAGCCGTGAGAAGACGTTGTCGTATCGCTTCTCACCTTCCTGAGAGGTGTCTCTAATCGATCAGACCAATGATGGAGCCTCTCACACCCGATCCAACATAATCCAAGTGATCTACATGGGCCTCCCATACAATGCCCTCATACTGCGCCATCCTCGTATACCCGCCGATAAATGTCATGGCAGGAAAAATTCCACCAAGGGCAAGTGCTCTTCCCGCCTACCCTTATGATCCAAGACTTGATGCTCGCAGCACGTCCTCTAACATCCGTATAGTCCTCCTCGTGACCGACCATTCGCCTCGAGGGTGGAAAGTTGTACTCATGGTCACTGCGCCCATAGCCTGGAAACTCTTCCAAAAGTGCGCGTCAGGAACCCCGTCCTGTCCACAGAACATGGATAGCGCTATATCATAGCCTGAATATCTCTAATAAAGAACCGCACCCTCTCCCACGAGAAGGTCATCCGCAGTCTTGAAATAAAATGCACTTCTGCGAGTTTTACTCAATAATGTTCATACACCGATTAGTTATTCCTCAGCGTGGCCGTGGGCAAGTGGTCACAACCCACCGTGATCATCTAGCTCTGGTTCAACCCACCCAATACTAAGGAGGTCTCATCAAGTCTCCCTGTGTCAAATTTTCTTGAACCCATTAGAGAATGCAGGATGACTTCATCTGATAAAAACCCACGCCCCTCTCTACACTGTCCCACAAGATTCACGCATGAAGATCCCAAAAGACCTCCCGCTGTCTGATGCCTTCGCAAACTAGAGCATGAAATCAACTTTCTCCCAAACTCCTACAATCTTTAAAACCGTTCACCCAAGTCCCTCCACCTAGAATTTAACAGTACTGTGGTAATAACTGCTCTGGCCACCCAGGACTACTCGTGACCTCTACCCCCGTGACTGAATGAATTGAATCCTCTGTGGTCCCGCCACCACTGATCCACTTTGGCCACAGAGATTCAGGCTTCAATAAAAGGTCTCCACACAACCACCCCTAGTCCATCAAATGACTGTGAATTAAACCACTCACACTTATAATCCACACTCCAGGAAGCCATACTTTAATTAATGATCTCCATGATCCTTCTGATCATGAGGCACAAACAATGATGTCACTACCAGATGGTATTACAAAGGTCAGAACCTCAGGAACTCCAACTGACTCATCAAGGTTTGAGGTCCCACATGGAAAATGATATCAACTTTTAATAGTCGGAGAAGACTTTGAACTCTGATATATGAAAACGTGCCAACTTTAAGGCTGGGTGATCAGGCTTACGCCACGGAACCTACTACGGAGGGGACTCCGCTATGAATTCTTCGGTCTCACGGAATCATAAAGTTGATACCTTCCTGATCGTGATTAAAACAGGGGATCTCGTCACGGTCTCTTGGTGAACATAATAACACTGTAAAATTCTCAGCTCATCTCGACTAACAAGACAGAATGTGAGGTTCCCCAATCCTGAATGCCCCATGACTAATAATCCCAATCTCAACACCTGGTCTTTCAGTCAACTTAGTCATAAAGAACTTGAGAATCCTCATGAACTCCACAGACTGTTCAAACCATAAACTATATCCTTCAGTTAATCACTTCAATCCCTCCTAATCCATCACAAATCTCAAACTTCTCCTGATCCATCTAAATACTTGAGTTAACAACTGAATGTCCAAAATTTCACCCCTTGGTTTAAAACTCAGATTTGCTCACTATTGTATGCTCTGATTGTTACTCAGAAACTCCAAAATGATCCTCATGATAAAGTCATGTTCCACTCCCAATCGGAGTGATCAAAAGGTCATCCAGCAAAGAATTTACACCAGCAAACTGAATTGGGATAGGGGCTGGAACAAATCCCATGTTAGAATCTGTTAAACGATGCTCTACGTGATTCACAATCCAAAAGTGGCATCATCACAAAATCTCAAAGTGCCTATAACGCTGTCTCTAAACGCCGGCCTTAGGATATCTGGTCTCCCTAACCCTC
Source organism: Tetrastigma voinierianum (assembly GCA_016808115.1). Taxonomy (NCBI): domain Eukaryota; kingdom Viridiplantae; phylum Streptophyta; class Magnoliopsida; order Vitales; family Vitaceae; genus Tetrastigma; species Tetrastigma voinierianum. The sequence continues at coordinate 128,261 of JAEQBH010008974.1, forward strand.
ACCGACATGGTAAATCCGCTGCGAAGGTCTATCTCGGTGCAGACTCGCGCTCCTCTCAACCGATCAACAAATCGCCAGTCCTGCAATGGTACCGATTCTTGATCGTGCGAACCCCCGTTCAATCGTCGATAATCAATGCACAATCAAGGGTCTTCTATTCCTTCTTCTTCGCAAATAGAACCTGAGCGCCCTATGGTGAAGTGTCGGGACGAATGAACCCCTTGTCCAAGAGCTCAGAATCGGACTCGAGTTCCTCAGGACTCAACTGTGCCATCCTATCCAGAGTCATAGAGATGGTGAAGTACCAGGTGTAAATCGATACCAAAGTCTACAACCTCCTTCCGCTGGAGGTAAATTCGTAGCCTATCCGGAAAGTCAGATCCACATACTCTAAGACACCTGGCCTAGATCTAGTCTGGGTCTCCCCACCTCTAAGGTAAGGCTCGGGCTAGCCAACCCAATTAACCGGTCCCCGACACTGACTCAGACATCGGGGATGGGAAAAATCATCAAGGCTTCGTCTCTCGAAATACCACACACGAGTACCATCCCGCGTGCGCGTGAACCCTCCTAGCGCTCACAATCGATAACGACCCTATAAGCTATCAGCCAATCCATCCCCAGGATGACATCGAACTCTGACATGTCCATGATCCCTCGTGTCCATCGCGGAGTAGAACTCCAGATCTCCAACTCGGTAAACTCACTTCCATATCATACTCTTATTCTCGCCTTAATCCCTAGGGGAGAACCTACATACAAAGGCTCCTAAGGTCTCAACCCTAGTTTCAACTATATCATAACTCGATGCCGCAATGAATGAATGCGCACCGTAATCAAATAACACTTCGCTTCCATAAAGGAGATAGCAAAAACGTACCTCGTATAACTCGGCCGACGGCGAACTCGCCATGCGACGACGTGCACACTCGAACCCCCGACATGTCTCTACCTATAAGCCTCGCCTCCCGCCTACCCATACTCGCTCCCTGCCTCGCGCGCAGCCGAGTGTGCCAGTCGTCACATCGCTGCGGTGTGCACACCGTGCACTCGACCGGCCACCTTCAAGATTGTTTCTAAGTCATCACCAACACTGCTCATCACAAAAACTTTTCGAAAAAAAAATTTTAAAATAAAATAAAATCGCATCAAATAGGACAAAAAATTTTGGAAAAATGAAATTTTCGAAAAATAAAATTTTGTGGATAAAATTGATTCGACATGTGAATTAATTGCCCCATTGCATTTAAATGCTGTGGACATAGAATATGAACTCGTATATTCTGAAAGTATGAATATGTCTGGTATCGCGTGTTTATGCCTTGTAGATACGCATTGCATTTAACCCGCCATTCAACCGTGTAGATGGCTAGTACAGGACGAAAACGAGGCGTCCACTCGGTACCGGGTCGACACCACCAAGATTCACCAACCACCGCATTCGATCGCCAGTGTCTCACGAGGCTGTGAGGTGTCGTCGTGCCAGCCTATAGCACAAACGGTATAGCTTAGTAGTCAAGGAGGTCCTAATAACCTCCAGTTTAGTGGCCCATCATCCTCCGACATTCATGCAGGGGAGGAGATCTGACGGGTGGCGCACTACTGTTCATGCAGACAGAAGGTGCTGGGAGGCCATGGTAGATTACCGACGCGACCAGGATCAGTGTTAGCTTGCCCAACTAGTTTCCCGTCGAGCAATTTGTCTCCCGTCGTACATCATCTCGACTGCTTTCATTTATGCTCGAGACCTGCTTTCGTTATACATACCGGAAGGCAACATTTCACAATCAATACCTCAAGATACCGAAAAATTCATCTCACCTTCATCGATGTAATGTCAAGAATACAAATAACCAATCTCAACATCGAGAAGACTACGTTTCTACCCATGTAACTTTCTCTCATCTACATCGTATGCTCCAAACTCCTATTAAGATTAAAGTGCAATCGGCTTCATTCCCCACCCCAGTCGCCTCACCTTCTCGTGACATCTGAAGAAGGTAAATTCATTGCTAAAAAGGATCTTCCTAGAACAAAGGAACTTAGGTATCTTCCTCCATCTTCATAATAACAAAATCCACAAGGAAGATGAATTTTCCACCTTGACAAGCACATCTTCAAGAACACCTTCCCCGGTTGTGTCATCGGGACTACTACCATTTGCAATGTAATTCATTTGCCGGGGGTTAGTTCCCAAACTCGCCCAGATCACTAACAGAGGCATCAAATTTATACTAGCACCAGAATCACACGAGGCTTTCTTGAATTCATATTTCCCTATGGAGCAGGGAATGGTGAAACTGCCAGGGTCCTTCATTTTTGCTAGGAGCTTTTGCTGGATAACTGCACTGCAAGTAGCACCGTTTACTATTCCCTCTCTATTTTCCTTTCTTGTTCGCATCTCTGCTCGTAAATTTCGACACTAGCATTTGGTTGATTACTCCCGCAAAAGGGATCTTGATTTCTATCTTCTAAGATGCCCAAGAATCTAGAAAACCGGCTTCTTCCTCTTTTTGCTTTCCTCGAAGCCTCTCCGAGGAATGACACCGTAGGTGCATAAGCTGGTACCCCTCTCCTTCTCGTTTTCTTCCTCACTACTTCCTTCAAGTTGCTCACCGTATCTCTTCTTGCTTCTTTAGTCTTTTCAGCGTGCTCTTCTCTCCTTTCTTTCCAGTTGTCTTCACTGTGATCTCGCTCTCTCTTCTTTCCTTTCTTTCACGTTGTCGCCCACTTCTTTCCCAATTTCTTAACCTAACTCCATACCCTTTGATTCTTTTTAAAGGTCACTAGTGGAATGTACCCTTGCTCGATTCGCATACAAGAAAGGCCACCGCCTCTACTTGTGTCTCCAAGTTCTTCAATGAGGCACTTGTATTCTTTGAAATACTTTGAGTATCAGTTTGAAAGCTTCCAAGTCGATACAATTTCTGCTCATGGGTGCTGTATAAGCCTCTTGTCGTCCCCCATGAACCGGCAGCGATTTGTTCTTCAAATGGTCGAGTCCTCCTATGACCTCGATAGTCATCATTCCCGCTTTCACTCCCTTGATGTCGCGTATCAGAACCTCGCGCCGCTTCGATATCCCCGCTGAGATTCGCCCATGCCTCGGGCCTCGTGGCCGCCCCTCCACCATATTTAGAAATTCTCATGGTTCCGCGGTCGGACTCCGGTAATGTGTGGGTAGGCTTTGGGATCTGGCTTGAAATGGCAATTTCTCAGTTCTATTCACACATACTTAACCTCAACCCCATAAGAGTCCTCTTCGCTGGTACTCACACTTTTCCTCATTACTTCCACTCCGGCCTCCTATTTTATGAGCAAAGGTGCATTTTTCTTCCTCGTTTGTCCATCCCGTGCATGATGGAATCTAACTCGTTTCCATAGCCGCTTACATACATTTTACCTAGCCCATGATCCCTTTTTCCTCTCATGTTACTCCTTTGAAAACTCAGTTTGAGTTTATATCAGTACTGGGCTGTGTCTTCTATCGATCCCTAAATCTTCAAAGATCTTTCTCAATGCTCCAATACATCAAGCATCAATGATGCCTTTAGATGTATCGCTTAGTGTCACATACATCATATCCATCCAGTTCGTAAATCATCTACGTATCGCACCTTCGTAATCTAATTTCAGTTATATATGATCTATCCTTCCCCATTAACACTATGATCTTCTTCTTCTGATGAGAGACGTGGGTTAACGCCGGGCATAGTCACCGTTCCGGCGCATCATCCAACCATATAAAATATTCCATACCGGTGGCTGCTACGGTCTCTTGGTTGAGTACGCCGAGAGATGGTCGATCACTCTTCGCTTCATCTATCCCGCTTACAACGATTTTATCCCGGTGAACCACCCGGATGTCATTGGTCTCTCAACAAAAGAAGTTTACGAACCATGTCACATCATCGTTATCAAAAGTCGTTACCTTCATGTCGTTGCGGCTTATAGGTCGCTGGATTGCAAAATATTCTTTCCCAACACAGTTCTCAGAAAATCCCTCCATTAGTCACGTGAGGCCTCTGCCACATCCCGTTTTCCGTTCATTACAAATGATCATCACGTTAGCGTTTCGTTTTATTGAGTCGAGTACCTTCCATCAGCAGCCCAGTTATAACAAACTAACTCTCGCTTCAGCATTATACGATCTCCCAAACTCGAACACATTCGTATTATTAAGATTATGAACCAAAATACTTCAATATTATTATGAAGATTCGCGACCGCACAACATCGTTATAAAATCTCGCTGTCTTTCTTATAAAGTTAGAAAACCAATTAGCGGTTTCCCCCTTTACAGAAGAACATTGATCTATTCATAATCTTCTTTCTGTATCCTTCGCAACAGCGCCATAAAGCACCTGGTTCGCTTTTTCTATAGACTAAAAAACCTCAAATTATTATAGTTACAAGAGCTCTATACTTCGGTGTTACAGCCACTTTGGATAAATTTGCTTGATAAAATAATTCTTTCTTAATGTTGATGATTTAAAAATATGGGTCTAGACTATGACACTGCAAGTGCACAGGTCATACAAGTAGTAAAATCTGAATGTAAGTCTAGGTATCATTCCCACAGAGATTTACAAGAATTAGAAATCAACTACCCCAACTACTAAAGTTCTATGCTATTTGGACTAAGAACTGGTAGTGAAAGTTTTGTCTAGAAAATTAAAGATCCTAAACTATTAACTAAAAATAGAAACTGAAATAACATGAAAACAACCAAAAATATAAAGAACAAATTACTGGACCTAATCTGTTCCCTGTGAGAAACGAAAACTATCAAAGAATTACAGTGAAACAGTCAATTCCTACACGAAAATACATTGCTCTGTTTTATGTATGGATCTGGATTTGTCCAAGATTGCCTAAATATTGCAGTTGGATTTCTCCATATTCACTGGTTGGAATTCCTTGCTTCTCTTGAAGACAAGATCAAACCAGCTACCTGTATTTCTGCTTCTCTTGCAAGATCTGGGCATTTTTCTTTCTCAATACTTCACACCCATTTCTTGCTGACTACAGATCTTTTACTTTCCTTCTTAGGATTCTTGCAAAATTTCTACAACTCAATTAGTGGCTCGTCCTCCAGATCTATTGGTTCTTCTCTTTCGCTTGATTAGATCTAAGTTAACACAGGGTTGGGAGCTTCCCTTTAGATTGAGGTGAACTCTCTGACTATTTATATTGTTAAATACTCCCCTCCAACTTCAATTAAGAGTGAATGGGGGATTTATCAAAATGAACTTTCAGAGCTCAGCATTTCATCAATGGTAGTCTAGCATACCCATAAGCGAATGTTCTCAGCTCTCAGGAATCTCCAACTCTGTGTCACGCAGAGGGCATCCTAGAAATCAGAGCAAGATACATTCTCTCAATTGGTACTCGATACTACCATTGGGAACTTATCGATTCAAAAACAACACCAAGCAAGTAAATCCCAACCCAAATAATTTTCTCAATATTTTTGTAGCAAAGACTGTAACTAACTGTATATCAAATCCAGCAGAGCTGCGTTCTAATTACTGCATTATAATTAAAGAAATGGAGTACCGATCATGTACATCCACTATAATCGCAATGAAACTGAGAAGAAATGAATTCCAGAAATTTGTCTAGATTTCATAAATTTTCAAGTAGTAATTTTAAGAAGAAAATAACATAAATAAAAATCCAGCTCCACTTGTTTCTGCACAGTTCGCAGATTTAGATCCAGAAAAGAACTCAAAAAAAAAAATAATAATAAAGAAAATAAAATTCTACTCTAAACTATACACGAAGTTCCCCTTTCTTTCCCCTCTTCATCATGGGCAAAGACTAAGCTACTTTACTATTCTAACATCATTCTATTTATATTAAAAAAGAACTCACAAATTCCAAAAAAAACTCTAGGTGGAATTCTCAAAAGTAAAGCCCAATTCACTGTTCTGTGTCGCGGTCCTGTCAGCGGTCGACCTAGATTCCCTCTTTATTTCTGCCTACCCGGCTTATGACTCAAGTTTCTTCGGGCCATGCTGATTAGTGGTTGCAACCTCAATTGTGGTTGTGACCTCTCTGGCTTAGTTGTTCTCAAGAATTGATGTCGTGACCTTAGTCTCATGTCGCACCTCGCCAGAGTGTTCCTTCGTTGCAAACTCTAAGTCAATGGCCCCGCTTTATGTTGAAACCTCCTTTAGTCATGCCACCACTTTAGTTCCGAGACAGACCTCCTTTTACTAAGCCACGCACCGCATGTCGCGACCTCAATTTTAAGTTGCGACCATATTTGCCACGCCTTCCTCGTCAGGATTCTTCTTTTTCGTGTTACAATCTGATGTCATGCTCGAGGGTGTAATCGTCGCGACCAAAGATCGGGTCGCGACCTCCTCAGTTCTTTGACTCCATTAAGGCCTGACTTTTGTTTGCAGAGACTTCGAAGTTGGCTAGTTTTTTTATGCCACACCTCACTATTAGTCACCATTGGCTGGTTTTGTATCGTTCAAGTTGTTTCAGTTCGCGACCTCGCATCTGTCGCGACCTCTCAGGGTCCTCGAATAAAAATGGTTTTAACTTAGATTCCTCTAACTAGACTCGCTGCCTCTATTAGCTACCTCGGGTCGCGACCTCATGCCAAGATGATCTCTCGCGACTTCATTTCGATTCTCCTTCTCAGAAGGTAAACTTCAAATCTCTTTTGTCAGACTCCCTATTCGGCCCATGTCATGATCTCGAGATGATGTAGCCACCTCAATTCTGAGTCCTTCATTTAAGAACCGGGTTGTAATTTCCACAAATTTTCGCAGACCTCATACGTGGCTTCATCAACGATCAACGCCGCGACCCTCGTGATTGTCGCTGGGCGCGACTTCACTTCAGCCTTTGAATAGTTTCGCTCGCTTTCCCAACCATGTTTTCGGGTCGCGACCATTAATCTGTCTCGTGGATGTTGTGACATGGAAATAGCCGAACAAAAGAGTTCGTCATGACTCTTTCCTAGTCGCGACCTCCTTTGCAGTAAGTCGAATTCTTCTTAGCTCATTGATTTTCGTCTCACGTATTTTTCTCGCAAAAATTAAATTGAGCAAATTACCTGTGTTTCTATATATGAATCAACAACAACTTGTAATAACCTCAAAAAATGGATTAAAAATCAAATGAGTTTTTATAATCATCAAGAAGATGAATAGAAGTGATGAAATTGATCGCGAATGGGAAGTATGAAATTGATCAGGGAATCTCAACAAAGAATTTGGAATACCGAAAAATATTCGCCCCGACTTCACAAAAATACTAAGTACAAATCTTAAAAATCATCAATAAATGTAACAAAATACTGGAAACCTAAAGTAGATGTCGTTCAGGATGGACCCCAAACATTAGTGTGGACGAGCTCAAAATGAGACTTGGTTCGAGACTCTAAGCACTTAGGGAACGAAACACGAGTATGTTTCCCAAACTGACATGACTCACAATCTAGTGAAGATAAGCTTGAAAAGAGAGAAACCATCTTCCGGAGCTTGGAAATGTTTGGATGATCAAGAAGACGATGGAAAAGAAGAGGTTCATCCGTTGAAGTGTAGACAGTGGAATATGGGGTCGAACTGGGATGATAAAGGCCTTAAGACTCAAGTCCTATGCCAATCGTCTCTCCGTACTCCGGTCTTGCAAGGTGATAGAAGAGTGAGAAAAGGTAATCGAACAATTAAGGTCATGGATTAATTTGCTGATAGAGATAAGATTAAATGGAGAATCGTGATGATGAGAACAAAAAGTAAAAGGTAAAGACGGGAGTGACATAAAATTCGATTCCTTTGCCATGGTTTGAGTCTCATTAGCCAAAGTAATCATGTGTGGCAGGAAGTGATAGTAAGGAAAGAGAGAAGAGATCCTTATTAATACATGCACGATGCAACTCGAAATCGAGAATCCATGGACCAAGAGAGTGTGTAAGATAGGCAGGGGACATCGCGGTCTAGGCAATAGAAGCAATGGAGGTAGATTTCCGGGAGGTACGTGATGTGAAGAAACTCCCTGTCTACTTCCAAGCGCAAGAGTCACTCCCCGAGATGGAGGCGAGGCCGATCCTACCGGGAGGTGGAGGCGTTCAAAGACCGGGCTACACGAGCGCGGCGAGGCGACGACCATAACCACAACACCGGCCTCAAAGGCACCCCAGTGACAATAGGTGCCGAACAAAGTCATCGGGCCTCACCATGGTGTGGCCACCACGACTACTCCTCAAGAATCATCGCGAGGGTGAGATGGAGCAAGCATCACCGGCGTCTATGGAAACCTCGTGAAAGGGCAGATCCGGAGCTGCAGCTTTATTGAATGGCATCACTACCGAGGAAAAATGTCATCAAAGGTCGATGCCAAAGCCACGAGATCTGTCAAATGTTATCAAACTCAGGCTAAGTTTAATGTTATAAGGATCATAAAAAATTTGATCCATGTTGGACAAGTAGGTTCGCATCAATGGCTTTGGGTGAAGATGATAAGAGCTCATTTTTTCTCAAATGTAGACATTCGCCAACAAAGTGAAGATAATTCCATACCAACCTTGTTCCGCACTATCAAACGAAGGAGATGGAACACAGAGCTGAACATCATCGTACATACCCTGGCTGAGTCCAAGAGGCTAACATGTCTAATAATCCCTAAGGTTGTCGAGTCTTGTGGGCTCTATGGATTGTTGGAGAATGTTATAGAGTAAAGCGTCCTGTTTCGACCACTAAGGATGTTTATCTACAGCAACACTAGACTCCATAGAGGTCAGATGGTCTTCACACCATTTCCAGTAAACCATAATGTATTAGAATTGGCCCAGTACTGATAGTTATCACTTTCCTTGAGTCAATTGACAATTATCATGGGAGTTCCAGACAGAAACGAAGAAAAGCTCGGAGCTTTGTCAACCATAGTGGGAAAAAATCGACAAAATCGTCAAGGAGACCAAGTACCAAGGCAAAAAATGCAATTGTGAAGGTGAGAGAAGCCTATGGACGATGCTGAGGTTTGGGGAAAATAGAGATCAGTCACTGTAGAAGTAGGTAGGCCACAAAATCGTAGAAACTAGTGTCGTTAGCCCGTCTGAGAGAAAAGAGGAAAAAATCCTAGACAGCGCCAAATGGAGAAACTAAGGGGCTGGGAGGAACTGTTGGGAAGGGACAACCAAGCTGGGAGAAAGGGGTGGGCGGAAACTTGGTCACGCGCCGACGCATGGTGGTTGCCTTGAAGAGAGAAACACGTGCGTGTGGGCGTGTGAGTTACCTTATAAGCTCGAGATTTTTCCTCCGGGTAGGTAGGATCAAGCCAAGGCACCCAGCGGGGCTGTTTGGTCAAACATTGTCGTCGAAAAATTCGTCGAGAAATTTTTCCAATAGCCGTGATGATCTGATGACAGCGGAGGATTCCAGAGATGAAAGTGGGGTGGCTGGAGTGCGATACGACCACTAGATGGGTTGCCGAATTTGGAACTGTGGCAAAACCCTAACCCGAGCCTTCCATGGCTTTGATACCAACTGAAGAAATATAAGAAAATGGTGCTTTTCTTATTGATTGGATGAATTAAACAGTAGAAGTCCTACCTACTTATATACATCAAGAAGACATAAAAAAAAGGAAACAAATCAAATACAAAAAGGAAGGACAAATATTGTACAAGAAAAGAAGGGAATAAATCAAAAGATATTCTAAGAATATCCTATGATTCTCAACATACCTCATATCTTAGGACCTCATCTCGAGATTTCTTTGATGCTAAGAATTGGGCAACAAATTTAGCGTCAACCTGCTCTACATTGGGAGGTCTTGATGGTCCATTATGATTATTTTTTGACCTCTTCTTTGGCATGGGCTCTGGTTGCAAGGATAAGGAAGGTTTATCTTCCTCTGGGCATCTGCAAACAAACACCACGCAAACAGGTCTGAGTCCAGATCACTATATACATGATTATACGTAACATTGTTAGCAACAAAGGTGAATCACTTGACAAGAAAAAGTAACAATTCACTGAATTCGGGGTGTTCTGTCCAAGTTCAGCACCCATCAAATTATCCTACATATTTAATAAAGCCCCATTAATATACCTGCTGAAACATATAGAAGAAACAAAGATGAAAACTAGTCATCATACCCACACAAGGAATCTACACAATCTTCCGAACCCCAGATTACACGCATATCGTTTAGAGATGTATAAAATACATATCATGCAAGTGTTCAGATAAATGAAAGAAAAAGGCAGCCAAGAATTAGCTGATGCAAGGTTAAACCATAGTGTTGTTAGTATATCTGTGGTTAGGTTCACCATTGAACTCACAGGAGATCCTATTAGGATCTCTTGAAGCATTGACTTAACATTTCAACAAAGACAAATATGGCTTACAACTCATTCGCCCACCAGGGTCACACCGGGTCCTACTCAAATCTCCCCGCCCAAATGAGTTATAGCTAAGTTTTAATCTCAAAACATCCGATTTAAGGCCAAACTCAACTTTGCAGACAGGTGATGGATCATTGTCTAACTATGCTCATCTATATTCATTAACTGTAACCTGAACTCCAAAGAGAGATGAACTAACTACTAATGTAGAGATTCAAGTAGCTCCAACATCAGAAATGTAATCCAATACACCAATACTGATCAGAGAAGATTGAAAACTACAAGCTAAATAACACAAAGTTGTGGGCATAAACCATTACCTTTCATCACCGTCCTCCCGTACATAGCTATCTTCCGATCAAAAAAAGCTGCACAACATGGGAAAGGATGAATAAGAACAGCTTTAATCAAAGATGATTGTATCAATTAATATAAAAATAATATATATCATGCTGCAGAATGAAACTGGCAAAACAATACGCTAGTCACCTGAATCCCTAAGACTTTGGCCCCAAGAAAACCACAGCAGCTGGTTGCCCTACAGAGACACGTAAACCTTGGCACCACATTGAAAGTTATAATTACAAGTCGGCTTCGGCTCCAATGGATATAGTCTTCACTGCAAATATGCTAATTCTAACCTCCCCCAAAACCGACCACTTTTTTGTCTCACAATTTGGTTGATCGCGACAAAATTAAGAATACATATACTTACACATTGTTGACCCATCAACTTTCCTAAAGCAAGCCTTTATGATTTTGGCTTACATTTAACGCTCACGCTTCACAATACAAAGTTCATTCAGAATTTCCAAATATCTAATTTTTCATCAACTGCATAATTCATCTAAAGTAGTTTACCAAGAGTGGTTTATAAACTCCTTAGCTAGGCTTCCTTGACTTTGGTGGCATCAGCATTCCTGGCAATTAGAGAAATTATATACGTCATTGAGAGTTTCGACGTGAATAGTCCCTAAAATAAAAAACTCCTAATTTTAATGTTGGTTTGAAAAATATGACAAAACTAGTGCGTATTGAAACAGGTGGCAATGGCCGTCGTTGGGAACGACGGCCTTTAGGAAAATTCAAAGGCCGGCATTCCCAACGCCGGCTATTACACTTAAAATTTATGGACTTGAACTAAAGGCCGTCGTTCCCAACGACGGCGCTGTAATCTGGGAATTCGCTCCTATTCTCTCTTTATCCGTAATTCACACAAGAAGCTAGGCATTTAATTAGTGAATGTTGGAACTATGTGCCTTATTCCTGCCACCTACCACTCTTCTCTAATTACCTACTACTCTACTCCTTTAATTTATTACGATTTTAAATGTATCTTAAAATCGTAATTATTGAATACGCAAAAATACCCATTTTTAATTTGTTATACTCATTTGTTATTTTTATAATACGTTTTTTTAAAAAAGAAACATATTATATTGCAGTGTGTAGAAAAACATATTTGAAATTGAATGGATCCAGAATTATTGATTTCCATTTATTTTTAAAGAAATCTATAAAAAATAATAAAAAAAATGACTAAGATTGAAAATGAATCTCAAAAAACGTTTTACCAAATTTTTATTAAGTTATAATGTTTTATATATATATAACACAATAAAACAATTAAAGAATTTTTAAGTGCGATTTTCGCCCACTAATCAATTATAAATGTATTGTATACATTCAAAAAGTTGGCCACGATAAATTAATAGATTTTTTATGATGAAAATTGGAGGGGATATCAGTCTCATGTCACGTTTTTTGAGATTCATTTTCAATCTTATTCATTTTTTTTTATTATTTTTTATAGATTTCTTTAAAAATAAATGGCAACTAATACTTCATAGATCCATTCCATTTCAAATATGTTTTTCTACACAATCGCAATATAATATGCTTTTTTAAAAAACAGATATAAAAATAACAAATGAGTATAACAAATTAAAATGGGTATTTTTATAAGATTCAATAATTACGATTTTAAGAGATACATTTAAAATCGTATTAAATTAGCAAGGAGTAGAGTAGTAGGTAATTAGAGAATAGTGGCAGGTGGCGTGGAATAAGGCACATAGCTCCCAACATTCACTAATTAACGCTCTCTTAATCGCACAATTCCCGCATAAAGAGAGAATAGGAGGTGCGAATTCCCAAAGAGATTCAATTCTGTCGTCGTTGGGGAACGACGCACTTAGTTCAAGTCCATAAATTTTAGCGTATCAATTTCTGCGATCGAATGCCTACTTGATTTTTTCCTAAAGGCCGTCGTTCCCAACGACGGCCATTGCCACTTGTTTTTAACAGCCATCAGTTTTTGGCTTTCATATTTTTCAAAAACCAACATTAAAATTAGGATTTTTATTTTGTAGCTATTTATCTCACGCCCAAAACCCGCCATTGATGCCTGCATCATAACCATGTGCGTTCAACATGTCAGAAAAGTGAATTAGATAGTTGTATTTTGTCTAACAAGTATAGATTTACCCTGAGATGCATATGCTAGGGACCTTTCCCTTACTTCATTCCATGAAATTACCTCTCCGCAGTATTCAATAATAAATTTTCCTGCCTATATCATGTATAATGAATGAAAATTCTTTCAGATAAGTAAGGGATTCGATTAAATCATCAATGCTGATGCTGTGGTCACAAATAAAATTTGGTGATGGATGATCTTAAGGTCTAAGATTTGTAATCTAGTGACAAAAGTATCATCAAACTTCAAGACTTGATGGATTCAAATAATATGGAATTGATATATGATATATACAAGTTCTATCATATATACTAAAAACTGATAACATTTTTAAATATGGTGCATGAAGATAATAAATGCAAAAATGAATTCACACTATACTATTAGCAGGAATAAAATAAGTAGGAGATTTGTTTCATCTTCTTTTCCTTTAAAGGAATAGTCAAAGCCATAGCAATCAACTTGAAGATTGTGTCATTGTCCCATAAATCAAATAATAAGATTGTGGGAATGAAATTACATCATGGGTCTATTTGGAAATGGTTCTGAAAACAATTTTTGCTTTTGTTCCTGAATGCTACTACTTAGAACAAATTTTAGGTGTTACACAACATTCCAAGCAACAATTGAAAATATGGAGAATCCTTTGGAAATTTTGACATTGTATATAAGAGTGCAGTACCTTTTATGAAGCACAAGCCAGTAAAATTGTTTTTTGTTTGTCGGTTCTCAAAGAGAATTTTTGTTCCTCAAAGAAAATAATTGAGGAAAAACTTTCTTTTAAGAAAACAATTTTTAAGAACAACAATTTTAAGAATTTATTTCAAAACCTTCTTCAGACAACTATTTTCAGCCGAAGATTGTTCCTAGACAGGATCCAACTAATTCAAGAAGGCTTGCTCTATAAAAGGTTCATGGCATATTTTTAATACACCTTAATGTCCTGACAAGCAAGAAGACCCCACCTCGGCCTTCAGTCCTGAACAACAACTTTGTCTTGGCATATTCCATGTTTGAAATCTCTGTAACAGAAACAAGAGACACCAAAGTAAAAATATTTTCATAATATTGATATATGGAATTCAAAGATTTTATTAATATTATTACTTGTTGCTCTAAAAATAAGGAAAAAGCATCAACCATTGTTAACAAAGAAAAAAAGAACAACACACATAGCAGATGAGAAAAAACACAGTCCATTTCTATTTCAAAAGCACAATTAAAGTATGAGTGAGGTTGAAATTCATGCCAGAAAACTATTTGAACACAACATTATGTACTAATTGGCTCAGATTATTTCGTAGTCAGCTCATCAACTCCCTGATAATGAGTTTAGGAAGTAAGAAAAAGCAGTTCACCCGTTCAACAGGACTGAAACTTCAGTCCTAACTGATGTTTCCTTTTTTTCTTTCCAAGTCAAGAGAGGATGGGGAAGCCGGGGAGGATTTTAGTCTAATATAAGGAGAGAGAGTCAAGAGACAAGAAGGTTATAAGAATATTCATCTAGCTATTTGTCAATTTTATTCCACAGAAGGCATATGGTGGTATGTACATATGAAAGCACCAAAGAAACACAAGGACTTAAGTTGCTGTTAAGTGCAACACAAGACAGGACTTAGCATGCTAGCATATGAGAGTGTAAGTACATGAATACATGTGTTGTCTCTGTTGTCACTACTTAACCCCATCTCCTGTAAGAGATAATGACAACATTTCACCTTATAATGCACATCTGTTGTACATCAGCATTAAATCTGTCTCACAGACACGAGTGTGTAATCTTTTTGCAATGGATACTGCAAGGACAATAGTGAGGCGTGCACTCTATGCTAGTTAGTACATTCAAGCATCTCTCTCCACATGCACCATCTGGATCATTAGCATCATACTTGCAATCACAAATAGTGATATCATCCTCCTCCTGCTTTATGTGTCTAGGAACGACAAAACAAAAGAATTCCACATTGCATAAGGTTTTTTACTTAAAAAAAAGGTTCATAAGGCATCATTGATGTTATGGCAATTAATATAAAAATTATCAGAACTGATCTGGATGCCACCATGCATAGCCCAGTCCCCCAACTCCCAAAAAAAATGGATTCAGAAAAACACAAAGTGGTCTTTAAAATATATGGACTGCCATTTCTGATGAAAAAGGGGCAAAACCCAGTGGCCAAGCATAAGAAACCTAAAGTTATGGGTACATATAACTAATCATCCAACATCAATTGACAAGCCAGTCAAAGTTCATATGTTCTCATTAATTTACAGTCTTTGCATGAACCCATAGTTGTTGCCCAAGAAACACCCCTGAAGTTTGACAACCGTCATGAAACAACAAAATCTTTAGAAAGCAAACAAGAAGCTGAGCCCCTTGGAACAAAATCTTATTAGTTATCTAGATAAGCTCATTGCTTTTTTTTTTGGTGTACCTGTTAACAGAAATTCATTCAAATGTATCTTTAAATGCAAGAAGGACGAGATAGCTCATCCATAAAGTACCGGGGAAAAAAAAGAAGAAAAACTGATATAAAAAAATGTAAGAACAAAACCCTCCTAAAGATAATTTAGATAAGCTGTAGATCTGAAAGAGGAGGAAAGATACAATGCCTACAAATGAAACCTACATGAACCAGGTAGGTAAAAAGTGCCCTGCCAAGAAGTTGCTATTGTTAATCTTCTAAAATCAACATCAAATTTGGCTGTGTGATTCCTGGGGGAAAAAAGTATAACGAGTTTTGAGAATTGTTAAATACTTATATATTTATTCTTTTCTTTATATCTTACTTATCCTATATATATATATATATATATATATTTCACTTCAATAATATGTTCATATTTTCTCTCTTCACATGGTATCAGAGAGAGAAAGGGAAAAACCTTTTAAAATTA
Source organism: Tetrastigma voinierianum (assembly GCA_016808115.1). Taxonomy (NCBI): domain Eukaryota; kingdom Viridiplantae; phylum Streptophyta; class Magnoliopsida; order Vitales; family Vitaceae; genus Tetrastigma; species Tetrastigma voinierianum. Next base: position 144,005 of record JAEQBH010008974.1, read on the forward strand.
GGGTTTAGTCGTGTAACTAATTTCGGTGACTCATTCAATGACTGTGTTTCTTTCAGATCATGTCATTCTCATCACATAATTCTCCGAAAGCCATAATCGACATCGAATCACCCCACGCCAGTAACCTTCTCCAGCTAACTTTTTCATTGAACCCATTTTTGAGCATCAACCACACCATTTGAGGCGTCGGAGGCTGGTTAACACGAGGAAAACTCACAAGAAAATGGTCCTCCATGCTCAGTCGAGCACCGCTTCTTTCTCTGGTTCTGTATTTCACGCATCACACACGAGGCACTTGAGCCATTGTCCAACCGCACGCCTCCTCCATCGCATCACCTATTGCCGACAAGCACTCCCAGCCCTTCGATGGTCCTTCCTTCCTAAATCCTGCCACCACCTTTGCCTTTTTTTATGTTCAATGCCCTCATTTCCAACAACTCCCTTCCATCCACAAGTCTTGCATATGTCTTGGGTGTTGTCCCACCCCTCCACAATATTATTCTCCATCATCTAGCTCCCTAACGGCTGCGATTTCTATGGTTGTTCTTCACCCTGATCAGACATCCCATTAGGGCTTTTCTTGACCCAACAGTGCTTCGAACTTCCCTTTAGCATAGGTTATTTAAGGATAAATAAAGTTCACATCACTTCAAAATCAAACTGGACTCCCTCATTGTTATCCACCCCATTTGATTTACAAATAGAAACACCAACTAACTTGAATAACATTAAGTAGAATGCCTTTAGAGGCAACAGTCCAAAACCCTTAGCCGCAACAAGAAGGCCTTCTAAAGCCGTAATTCCTAATTGGTCCACCCTCCATAGAAAGAGCCGAGAGACGACTTATCACCTCTTTCTACATTATCTGGTTACATTACAGTTATGGCACAAGATATTCTCACAAGCTGGGATAATACTGGTTTAGTCAGGTAGTATTTCTTTTGAACGATGGCTATTTCTTTCTATATGTTTTAGGATTTTGTAGAGGCAGAACACTTTAGAATTGATCGTCTTACTTTGTGGGTTGTTTGGAGGGAGGGGAATGTTGGGATTTTTTAGGATACATGGAAGACGCTTGATATGATGTAGACTTGTTTCATTTCCATGCTTCTTTTTGAGCCTATTGTACTGGCATTTTTAAGCCTTTTCCTTTGAGCGTAGTTCAGCATAATTGCCTTTCAATATAAACACCTTAAGGGCGGGTCTACTTGGCAAGGGTCCCTAGTTTAGTCTAGGCTTGTTAGACCTTTCTATAGTGATTTTGGCTACCTTGGTATAGCCTTCCTTATATTACAGAGATTTCTTTAGGTAGTTTGATCAATTTTTTATTCCACTAGGAGAATTTCTCATCCTTCTCATGTTTTTACTGACTTTAATGAATACTTCATCTTATCTAATCTAAAAAGAAAAAAAAAGGCTATAGTCCAATAGGATTGCAAGAAGGAATAAAAGTGAAGTAGATCCCACATCTCTCCTATTCTCTCCTTTTCCTCAAAGATTCTATCATTTCTCTCTTGTCACGCAATCTAAAGCACAGTGAATCAAGCAATTCGCCAAAGGGTCTTGCTTTTGATGAAACTCCCTAAAACTGTAAATAAGATAGTTATTATGATGAGCAAAACCCAATCCATCTTGGCCAGGCTGAATAGCTTCTGCCAAAGCATTAATGTTAATGAGCAACATAGAAAGAGATGATCAATCAAACTCTCCACTTTCATGCATAAGATGCATTAATGAGAACTGAGAAATTTGTAGGGTTTTTTCAACAGTAACATGTTACTAGTATCTACCTTATCGTGTGCCACTAACCATGTGAAGAACTTGACCTTTGATAGGATCTTTGATTTCCTTATGAATTTGGTAACAACGAATGAGATTAGACTTGATAAATTGGACTAGGCCAAGAAAATAAATTTGACTGAGAATAAACCTGAAGAAGATAAACACAAGTGCACAAAAGTGAGTAAGGACATCAGTCTTTAAAGGTTCTCAGTTTTACATGAGTGAAATTGTGATAAAAGTTAGGGTTCCAAGACAATGAAGAAGAGTTATCAAGGATAATTGAAATAGCATGATTTTTCATTGTGATAACTCTATAAAACCTGAAAAGTATAAACACAAAGTTGATTCCCACCACAAGTCTTTCTAGAAAAGAAAATTTTGTGCCACATTACTACCACAAAAGCAAGTGCGAAGAAAATTCAAGGAATACGATGTAATGTCCTTCCAAGGACATCTATGTCAATAATATCTAACCAGAATGTTGGTGTCCCATGAATGCTCAAAGCCCTTGGAAGTTGCTTTACTACAACCAATTGATCACCCTTGTCCATCCACCATACAGAACTTCACATTTTGTTTTAATCTAAAAGGAGCCTTGCCTAAGCCCTTGAAGTTAAGCTTTTACTTTCCTTTTTTTTTTTTTATAAATTTGAAGTTAAGCTTTTACTGAAACCATTTGATCAATTCCCTA
>JAEQBH010008975.1:0-128614 GCA_016808115.1 Tetrastigma voinierianum
GCACCTTAATTTTAAAGGAGCACAAAGATCCAGTGTCAAATATCGAGACAAGGTACTGGAAAAATTAATATCGCAACTATCCCCTTTCTGGGAAATTCCAGAAACCGACTAGTTGGCATGAAATGCCATAACTTGAGTTCAATGATCCATTGATTGATTCCAATTCCGGGTAATCGTGACTGATAAGAACAAGAATACATGGACAGGTATTAAGATGCTCATCATAATTACTGCATTTTGGAATAATGATCCATGAACGTATAATGTGGCTAATAAATGCTCTACTATAAGATAGCAAGTTGTTTGAACCTATAACAAATCGCTTACACCGCCATTGAATGACACGCACTCTCTGGATCGCAGCCGCACATTAGTACTGCATCTCCGACAGCGCGACGGCACTCTCCGACCGCAGCCGCACATTAGTACTTCTGCACTGATTAGTGCTACGGCACTCTCTCGATCAGTGTTTCAAGACACTAAGATTTCTAAGATTGACAAGGACAAGACTGGACTGTGACCGCATTCCTGGCTTATCGTGTCGCGGTCCTACTCATTCCGACATCGGTCTAGGTAATCTAACAACTATATGATAAGACTCGAATAAGAATAAAGATCCGAATCGTAATCTTACTGTACCCCGTATATGTTCTCGTGAAGTAATCTACTGCACCCTCCAGATTTCTATGCAGCACCTACTTCCGCAAATTCCGCATTCGATTAAGTTCTCAGAGTACCTACGTACCCCCGTGACTGGTTAAGTTCTGTCGCACTCCACGTACCCCGTATTTGAAGAAACTCTATAACTCCCACTGAGAGGTCCGACAGTATAACCAAAGAGTACTCGCCGGTACTCCCGTGATCGGGTGAAACAAGCATAAGTCCAGTAGCACTCATAAATTCTTCAGACGCACAATAAGTATAAGCTTCTGTGAGTGCCCATTTAGTACTCCCGTAGAGACCGACAAGTCCCGTAGTACCCACGGGTACCCCGTATCCGGTTAAGTTCTCGTCGTACTACGGTACTCCCAGATTCAAGAAACCCATAACTCCCATCGGGAGGTCCGAACAAGCAGGAGTCCAAGAGTACCTACTGGTACCCCGCATCTGGCGCATAAGTCCAGTAGTACCTGGCGGGTACTCGCACGCACAATAGCATAAGCCCCCTGCAGAGTACCCACGGCAATTCCTCAGACTGACAAGTCCCGTAGCATCTAATTTCCGGCACCCCCGCCCCGGGAGCAAGTCCCAGATTCGATAAGTTCTCAGTACCTAATGGGCTTCCAGATTGAATCAGCTCAGAGCCCCTACAGTACTTTTGTACCAAAGAAAATGCCTAGTGACTTGGTGCGGGCAATTTCAGATCCGAAGATGCGACAAGTTCCGTAATCCCAAGAGGATCTTGTAGCATAAGAACAAGTCCCAGATACAAGATAAGTTCCAGAAGATAGTATGTGTCCAAATACAAGAATCAAGGTCTCAAAACAAGTATAAGTTCCGTAAGACAAGTATGTGGCTCGAAATACAAGAATCGCCTCGTAAAACAAGCATAAGTTCGTAAGACAAGTATATAATTCGTAATATGGTGTATAAATCCAAATATATATGCTCCAAGAGTTATGTACAAAATCCGAAATACATGTATATGCTCCGTAATACCAGGATACAAGATCCCAAATACTTAATAAAACTCCGTACAAGTAGAAGATCCGCAGGTGACAAGGATAGGTTCTGAGTGCCAAGTATCGATAATGAAAGCACAATATAAGTTCCGGCACCACGTACTCCTATATCCATTAGTTTAGTACCACGGGCATTCGCATAAGTCTCGATAAGGATAAACCCGTAGTACCCCACAAAAATTCTGTGATAGTACAGGCATACGCTTAAACTAGGATTTGTCGGATATGATACCAAACACAAGTTGCTGGTCGTAATTTACTCTGATCAAGTAAGCACTTACGTACTCCCGATAAGATTAAGTTCCTATAAATCCAAAAGATAATGCCCGTGAATCTCTCAGATACCTACTGAACCCCGAACAAGTGCAACCTAGATAAGTATAAGTTCCGTAAACTCCTACGAGACTTTATATACAAGCTCGTGAGATGCATACAGAAATCCGACAAGAATAAGATCCACTAGCTTATAAGTATAAGACTGGATAAGAATAAGCTTGTCATGAGTATAAGATCCACAAGTGATAAGTCCGCCATAAGTGTAATTCCCGAGTAAGTATAAGATTGTTATAAGATAAGTTCGGGTGACCGCTTATATGAATCGAATAGCATAAATATAAATCCTACGTGAGACTTGTAAGCATTCTCGTTAAAAGTCACAAGGTACAAGTCGACAGACTATTTTGATGACACAAATAGAACCCCACCTCGGAACTGAGAAAATCATGAGTTATGTAAAAGAGATGAATTGATGCCTTGCCATTGCATATGTCAAGCTACCAATATGATCCGACTGCTTATATATTGGTTTATATGGATTCATGATGATTTTGATATTCAAGCCGCGAGGTTTTATCATGATTCGGGATAAATGCATGTATCGCATAAGTTATAAGAATATGCTTCCCACTAAGCGCAAAGCTAGCACGGGGTTTTTAATCCGTAGGTACAAGCAGAAGACGTGAAACATCCGTATACACAAATTTCAACAACATACCTCAGAAGTGCTCACTATAATGGCGCCCGTGCTCCGATTTGTAAATGTAAAGGTTCGGGCTTTTGAATAAGCAATGGACTCAGCTTATATGTATAGATTTTGATGGACAACACCGCAGTTCTTTGATTTTCAAGTATAAGATGTGGGCCATACCCATTATGTTGCTGGTTTTTTAAAAAAAACAGTCAAGAGTCTTAAGATTCGTCCGCCCCTAATGTGGGCTGACAAACACATCCTAATCCCGCCGAGGTACCATAATATACTGTGTACCCCGTCCCCCGTCCGGACTATCGCATAGGAGTCGGGCAGCCCCCTTCAACTTCCCGGAATGCCTCCCCGCATCGATCATCCTAATCAAACTCGACCCCTTCCGGCCAACCGCCATAGTGCCTAATCGAGAAATCCTCATAATCTCCCTTTAGTACTAGCCAATCCCCAAGAAACTACGGTTCCCGAAGATCGACGCTCTCCTAACTCATCACGTCGTCGACCTCTTCGTCCATCGACACGCCCGACGCCGACACCATGTCCTTAAAATCTCACCTCGCAGTTTCAAAATCCTCACACTTATCGAACTTGGCATAACCGATGGTCTCTCAACAACGTAACACGATCCTCAAGTGATACCATGCTCCCACTGACCGGGAGTGTATCAAGATGTCATCAACAAGACACGACAATCGATTCAGATAGGTTGCAATTAATTCCTAGCATGATAGATCCATGAATGCCGCCATGATTTGCGTCATCCAAAGTGGCATCACCAGAACTCCAAAGTGCCCATAACGCGTCCTAAACGCTGTCTCAGGGATATCTGTCTCCATAACTCTCAACTGATGGTAACCAAAGGCGGTTGTCTATCTTCATAGACCGCACGCCTCCTCTCAACTTATCAAACAAATCGTCAATCCTCTGCACGGGTACCCATTCTCATCAACCCTGCTCAACTGCCTATATCAATGCATACCGGGAAGGGTCTTATCCTTCTTCTGTGCAAACAGAACCGGAGCGCTCCATGGTGAAGTGCTCTCATCGAACCTTTGTCCAATAGCTCCCGAGGCCGGACTCGAAGTTCCCGTAACTCAACTAGTGCCATCTTATGCGGAGCTCACAGAGACGGGTGAAGCAATTGCTCACCCTGACACCTAAGTCTACTAATTCTCCGTGAAACCAAGTAGCTCATCCAGAAAAATATCCTCATATTCGCATACTACTCGAGGCAGATCCAAGTCTCGGGGTCTCTCCGCCCTTCAGGTGCGCCTGCACACCCGCTTAACCCTGCCCCCGACACCCTGAGACTGCAACCGTTCTAAAACGCCACGCTGGGTCTCCGAATACCACACCCAGCATCGCCCCGCGCGTAGGCTGCAATCTCCTACATGTGTGCGGTAACCTCCTACGCCACAATCGATAATGACCTCAGCCAACAGGTCCATCCCCGTGATGACACGAACTCGACATGTCCATGATCCTCGTGTCCACCATGAAAGTGTAGTCCCCAGATCTCCAACTTGCAACCACGACAAATCATCCCTATTCTTCCTAATCTCAGGGAGAACTCACATACAAAGGCCCTCTAAGGTCTCAACCTCTAAGCCCAACTCTATCAACTCGATGCAAAGAATGAATGACTGCAGCCATCGTAATTAAATAACACTTTCGCCCATGCTACAGCAAAACGCACTCGTATAACCGGCTGATTTGGTCGACCTCACCGCTGCAGATAGCGAGACACCCTGAACCCCGGGATGTCCACCGTACCTCGCCCTCCGCCCTACCCCTGACCTCGGCCTCTGCCCGCTCGTGAAACGAGGTGCCCAGCCCCTTGAAACTAAATCGGCCCATCCGGCTCTATACCGTACGCGGAGGAATGTACCGCATCTCTCCTCGCCCTACCACTTACCGGATCGCATGCCCAAAACCCCGGGATCCCGTCTATCTCTCTCTACAATGCACTATCCCAACTATGAAACTAAGAGTCCCAAAGCAAGCCCCACAACCCACTGACTCGGGACAACCCACCACCAAATCTCCTAATCCTCGCCACGCTCGCACGACCATCGAAGAACCCAAGGCTCGTGAACCCAGCCACATAATCCATCACCGCCATCACCCCTCGCCACTAGGAACTCCCAAGCCTTCTCAGATGCCTCCCAATATCCGGAAAGTACTTACCCATGAACAGCTCCTGAAACTCTTCCCATGTCATAGCCTCTAGGTCTCTAGAGGTCCTTGCCCATTTCCACCATACTTGGGCCTCAATTCTCTAGTTAACTAGCCTAACCCGATCCTCGGTCTTGTTAGAGAGGCACTCCATGGCCTCTAACACCTTCCTCGATTCATAAACCAATGGTCTCGCCACCATCGATCCCTCCCCGTGAATGCCTGGGAGGATGATGCGCCCCAAACCTCGGAGGTTACTATGACCTCCCCGACGACCCGCTATACCAAACAGGCAATAGCGTACTCGTAATAATACCCCACAGCCTCAACAAAGGCCTCGCCGGACAACACCTATGGTCGGTCAAATGCCTGGTGCCGACCAAAGACCGTGGACGACCCCACGCCCTCACCATCAGCCATCTACACAGCCCAAATGGCGCTTAATAATGCATTCTAAGCAAGAAACACGTTCGAGATTAATTATTCATACACGTAAATCGCCAGCATATACCAAGTCCCCAGATTCGGCGGGGGCAATGCAAGACCATTTTATCCAATATTTTAAATCATATTTATCAACAAAATATTCCGATAAAAAATTTCATTTTTTCAAATTTTTGTCCATTTATTTGATTTTACTTGATTTTTTCAAAAAAAAAAAACTTCAACGCGGGCGTTCAGAACAAAGGTCTAAACAGCGACTGGCAACAAGCAGACTGAAGTTACAATATTAATTACTCCTCGTCATTAATACACTAACGGTATCGCAATACAACTCCTTCAGCCAGCCCAGCCTTCATCACAATACACCGCAGCTGCATTGCAGATAACCATCCAAACACCCATTGCACATAATTTTTTCAACCATCGCACTCTTGCAATATACTTCCTAGTCAGTAATACACTTACCCAAATTCTACCCCATGCCGCAATACTTCCAAATTAATTCACACTCTTGCAATATTGGCCTTCTTCCCTATATTGCAACACTTACCCAAATTCTATCCCATGTCGCGCAATACACTCCGCACCACTACACACTCTTTGCAATACTCTTCCTTTATTGCAATACACTTACCCAAATTCTAATTCCCATGCCGCAATACACTTCCAACCACTCACACCCAAAGCCACCTTATGTCATTAATACAATGGTGTATGCAATACACTCCATGCTCATTCCAAGCCCTTCTCTTGCAATAATACAATTTGTTTTTTTACAAGATTGTAGGTCACAATACAATTTTTTTTGCTTACTTTTTATTTTGGCATAGGCCTAATCCAATTTTCTGACCTTTCTTTTTTCGCTTATTTTTTTCATCTTAATTATTTTCAGCCATCGGAAAATGTCCAAAAATACATACATACTCTTTTTTTTTCATTTCTTCTCTGCAACACTCAAAAAAGGTTTATAAAAATTTATTTTATACTAATTTTTTTTCAGCTTTACACTCGTAAAACTTAGAAATTAATTTTCTTCTACCTCTTTTTTTTTTCATTTTCCACACCAAATAAATTTATAAAATTTATTTTATTTATTTTATTTTTTCTAGTTTATTCATTATAAACTCCATAATTTTAAGCTCTGACGCACTATGTGCTAATCACTAAGCACACAATCACTCACAACACATAACACTTCATATTCACACAACAATTCATCAAATCACACAACAATTCATCAAATCACACAATCAAACACCAAACATATGCATGCAGTGTTCTAGTTTTGTCCCGTGATTTCCTAGGTAGTCTCATACCTAACTTACATCAAACCACCCAAGTGGTGATGGATACCCAAACCCGAGCTCCCTAGGTATTTGTATACCTAAGCTCGATACCAAGCTCTGACGCCCAAATCAAGTGTCCGCTGACTACCCGCCAACCTCGCAGAATACGTGAATGCCTGCAACCCGAATCTCGACTCATCTAAAATCGGCAGCCCCTGCACAGTGGAGCTCCACCTACTCGCACATACAACCTCGGTCCCAAACATCAATATCATGAGTAAAAACGCCACTTTGGCCCCTACAACAATATTCTTCATCAATATACATCAACCAAATACATATCTCATATGGTTCAACAACCAAATACATATATCCTATATGGTTCAAGAGTTAATAAATTACTCTTATACAACATATATTAAAAGCAAATATCTAATACATGTATCAACTATACCACCTCAAAAGCCACAACCCGACTTTCAAAATCGACCCCAAGATGAGTCGTCCCAGACGCCCTGCATCTAAATAACAGGCCCCGACAGCAGCGAAAGCATGCCCGCAGTGGAATCTCACCTAAATGGGTTACTCCCCACCTAAATGCATATGCAATGATCCTATGTAAACACACATTCAAGCAAATTCGTGATCCTACTTGAATGTCTAAATGACCATCCCTGTCCCGAGTCCTCACCGACTCCCTCACACCTGCCTAAGCCATTTATGAGAAGACCATTTTCAAACAAAGGTATTTGTTTTTAACTATAGACAACCCTTCGATATAAATAGTGGATTGACTCCGATAATCTAATTAGTGGACAACCCTTCGATGTATATCAATTGGGCCGACTCCGACGATTGATATTTTATATGAAATACCCTCCAATATTGTAATGGACACACTTTGATAATTTTTATTATTAGTCAACCCTCCGAAACAATTCTCTCAAGAAACCACCTCATGCACTCACTCCTATTATTCTAGGGTTCCCAGCTGGGTAGGGCGGAATGCATGATGCCACTCCAATACACTATAATTACACAAATATATATATAATATGATATACATTTACATAATTTAATCACACAAACATGTTATGCAATTACACAATCCATTACACCACAAAAAATTAGCTCACACGCTAATTAACAACCACGAGCACCGACGGAATTAATTAATCAAACACATTATTTCACAAAATTCGTGAACACTATCATGTAATGTTGAAACTCTCGGTTTGTGAGACCCTAAAATTCGATTTTCAAGGAAGGATAAAATGGCATCGGTCAACCGAACTTTTCTAGATCTCGATGATCTAAACGGACTTAACCGCTGGAATCATTCTCAAAACGAAGCAATACGCTTAATTTCGTCAATTCGGTGACGCCTGATTTCACTGCCGAGGCAATCGAGAGGATGTAGGACACTTGGCACGTTGCGGCCAAGAGGCGCCCACGTGTCTAGTGCATGCAAACTGCTTGCACAAGGCAGGCTCACTATAATATTACAAGATGCATTACTGTATAAATTGCGGGTCGGATAAGAGGATAAGGTGTAATCCTCAAACTAATGTGAATTTCGAGATTGCACAAGAGGACTTTTCTCTTGTCCCAATCTTGACCAAATGGATTGGAGAGGAGAATAGAGAGGGGGGAAAAGAGAAACAAAACCTAAGAGAGAGGGAGACTGTGGATTTTTGCAGAAGCCTACCTTCCTCTCTAGAATTCCTACGATCGACCTAAGAAGTCACCCAGGCAAAGAAGCAAAGGTTCTTACTAAAGGACTACACATGGGAATCCAGCTTTTGGGGAGTTTTGACAACTCCGGAAGGTGGTGGTGCCTTTCTCCCCACTTGCTTTACTTTTGTTTCAAGGGTCATGTGTAATGGATTTACTTATTTAGTGGGCCTGATGGCCGTGCCTCGCCCAAAAGATTCGGACCAAGCGAAGAAATCCCTGTGAATGGTTTACAATTCCACTGGATCAAGCTTGCGTGATTGTGTGTTGCTGTGTTATTGCCATGAGTAATACATAGCCACTCAGATTTGTGGGCGCCCAAGACGAACCCGCTGATTGCACTGTACCTCTTACGCGAGCTAATTTTATGTTATTGTCAGTGAATTGAATAACATGATTTATATGACTAATTTTTGGTTAATATATTAATATATGGTATTACATGTATTGAATGTTTTGTGTGCCATTGCATCGCACTTAGGTGGAGTACCGGCAGGGAATTCCACTACCCGGCATCGCTTCACCTCGCCGTGGGACCCCCTTCGTGCATCAAGACGACTCGGGATGGGATCTTATCCGGGGCCTTAGAGGTTAAGAAACTACAAGATGGCCTTAGCTTGTATTTGTAAAAATTTTTGGGCAAGAGACCCACAGCTAGTATAAATTGTAATTAAATCATTTTTTATAAAATATACATTTTATGAAAGTGTAATGTGTAGGCCCAAGTGGCCAAGCCAGATGTGCATGGTCTCATGAAGAGAGACCTCGTAGATTTCGCGGTCGACGGTGGTCAACGGGCACCCCAAGCCTGGGGCGCCATGGGCCAGACGTGAGCCAAGGTAAACGACAGCCTGGGAGCTCGACAGTGTAGAGTTAGGTACACGAGATACCTAGGACTTTATAAGACGGATAGATCATACATATCATGCATTTTGGCAATTAAGATGTGATATGACATAACATGCTGTATGTGAATTGTGTGAAATTGTATGCTCAGAATAGCATAGGAGAAAAATGTTGAAATGTTACTAGGGTAATAGAAAGATAACCTAGATGTTCCAGACTTACGGGCAGAATGCACCCGTAACAACAAGAAATAAATGGGAAAAAATTTTCCGATGTTGCTCCAGCCAACATGAACATAATAGGTTTTGTGGAATTCTAGAAAAATTTTCCAGTTTTTGCATAAGGGAAAGAGTTGTAATTATTAAGTTTAGAGATTTTGAAGTGGAAAAGAAAGTAAAGGTTCACCCATCAGATCTTGGGGAGTGCGAGGAAGGCTACCGGAGAGTTTGAAAAATGCAGTGCTGCTTGGGAATGGCTATCGCGTTCCGGCCAGGTCGCTGACGCCCGCCAGTGTCGCGACCGACTAGAGGTCAGTGCCGACATCCTCGCAAGGCCGCGACCGGCGCAGATTGGACTGGCAAGCCAGGTCAAAGGGGATTAAATTTTTGGTGTCACCGTGTTTAGCTCGAGCGCTGCAACTGGATTTGAGGTCAGCGATGACGGAGGAAAGCTTATGAGGAGCGGCTTGAGGTTGCGACTACAATGGACGCCGCGCACTCATAAGCCGCAGATTTAATAGTTAATAATTTAAAAGAGAGGTCGCTGTGGGTTAGGACCTATTCGAGGCTCATACATGGACGGAGGCTGCGACTCTGTTTGGTCAAGCGTGAGGTCAGCACCGTGAAGTGGCGCCGCCGAATTGGCCGCGGGCGCAGTCCCGTGCTTCATGACTGATTTTGCCGCAGAGGACACTATGAAATCGTGTCGCGACGCTTTCGAGGTCGCGACCGCTTTGTTCGATTGAGTAAAACGCGCCGCCACATACCATGGTCGCGACTCGCCTGTAGAGGAAATTGCCACACAATCCCATTTTGAGGTCACACTGACGGTTTGGTTAGGTTAGAAAGAGTCGCTGAAGATGGAAATTGACGCCGCGACCGCCTGCTGGGATCAAGTCGGCGACTTGCATTTTCGTGTCGACCGGGACAGTGATGTTTGGCAGGTCGCGACACGGGATCGACGCCGACCGCTTACGTCCAGGTCGACTGAATGATGTCGGTATCCGCCCACGGCGCGAAGGAGGTCGCTGACTCTGCGCCCACGACCAGGCAATATAACGCTGGACGCAGTCGTGCGCCGCTACATGCACGCTAGACTCGCAAATGGTATAATACTTCGCAAGACGCCGCAGGCGCGCAATGCAAGACTCGACGACTGGCACCAAGACGCATAGCAGCGCTACGCACGGTTTTGGTGCGCGACTGCGGCACCTAACACGCTTTTGATTCAAAGGTAATCGCTTGATAACACGCTTGACTAATCGCTCGTGAATAATCGCCTCACATGGCAAAAAAAAACATTACAAAAATTTTAAAATCTTCTTGTGTATGACATATGGAATATTTATATTGTGTTTACTATAAATGCATTGATTTAGACAGAAAAATATATATATATATATATATTGTATTTATTTATTTTTTCAAGTAGAATAGTGTCTCAAGGCTATATTTATACCCTCGAGATACATCATTAATGTTGCATGTTTTTCGACATGATTTCAGTTTCTAATTATAAGTATGACATATACATGGAATGATGTACATGAGAATTATGATTGTACTAAGACATGTGAAATTATATGCATGGTATAATGCTATAGGGAAAGGTAGAGAATGCTAAGTGTTAGAACTATAACTTGGTGGATTTGATAGTGAAATGAACATGGAAGTTTTGAAATAAATGAATTGAGTGGTTAGCAGTTAGCACCACTTAGGAAGTGAACGGGTCAGTTCACGGTTGTCAAGTCTATTAGTAATTGGCATGCGATCGCTAGCTGCATCGAAATGAAAATAAAATGAATCTTGCTGCCATCGACATATGAGGCTACCAATGGCGGAGAGCACGTAGGTCGCCCACGAGGTGCAGCCAGCACCACCCGTTGTTTGACCGCCAGACTTTGCTAAGGCTATAGGAATTAGCGGCATCGCCGTTGTATCGTAGCCGGGTGCAAAGAGGCAAATGTGAGAGTGTATCGACACACAAGCCATCCAAGATATGGGTGTTGGTTCTAAGAGGAAGGAAGATCCATCTTCTTCCAACCCGGGAAAGAAGCAAAAGACGCCCAGCGATATCCGGTGGATTGTACAGATTATCGAATTAAGGTCGGATGGGGTGGACAGTCGCAGGCGTATGATGTGTTATTTCGGGCCGACAACCTCGACACTACTGATTACCATCGAGGTGAACCTAGTTACTGACACCTCGGGCCCTACCATTGGGCCAGACGAAGCATGCCGGGCCAGATTTGACGATGGTGTGCTACCATTGCCGCAGTCTCTAAGATAAGGGGAGGAGTGGATCGCCTCTCAGAGACGTGGATCCTGTGGCTCGTGTGGGACGGGGAGCGGATGATTTATTCCCTCCACCCCTAGTATGGGGTCGGAGGAACGTGCTCGGTCAGGGGTACTCTGCGAAGCACACAGTACTTCAGCGAGGAACGAGGCCACATAGACGGGACTTGAGGCGTAGGTGGGGTCGAGCACACGAGAAGGGTTTCTTAGGAGGCGAGAGTTCGGTCGGGGCTAAAGCGGATGGCGTGTTACCATTGCGGCTGGGCATATGAGGGCGAGATTGTCAGGAGGTAGGGTCTCGTAGTACGACGGGAGGCGGCGTTCGGTCTTGGATATGCGGTGCGTTTCTCTTTCTTGCACTTGTTGACTAGAGTAGCGTTTAGATTGGATGCATCGAGATTCATTCATTGTTGCACAGCAATGTGATGGTTGGGCTTAGAGGTTGGAGGACCCAACGCTAAGAGAAGCCGGGATGTGGATGTTCTTCCATGGATGTAGGGTGAGTTCGGCGATAGGTCGGGATTGTGAGTTAGAAATCTCCAAGATTCGGCTCATAGTGGACCTCGGGATTGGGGTTTTGGGAAAGTGTTCGGAGGGTTGTGCATGATATTATTGCTCCCGGAGTGTGTCACTTTACAACATCGGAGGGTTGTCGATTGATATACATCAGAGGGGTTGTCCATATGATTTATATCCAGGGTTATCCATATAATATCAATCGTCGGAGAATTGTTCAATTGATATACAGCCGGAGGGTTGTCCATATGATTTATATCGGAGGGTTGTCCATATAATATCAATCGTCGGAGGGTTGTCCAATTGATATACATCGGAAGGTTGTCCATATGATACACATCAGAGGGTTGTCCATATAATATCAATCGTCGGAGGGTTGTCCAATTGATATACATCGGAGGGTTGTCCAATTGATATACATCGGAGGGTTGTCCATATGATACACATCGGAGGGTTGTCCATATAATATCAATCGTCGAACTGTCAATTGATATATACATGAGGAGGGTTGTCCGCAAAAATAGATTATCGGGTGTGTCCACTATTTATATCGGAGGGTTGTCCACAGTTAAAAACAAATACTTTTGTTTGGAAATGGTTATCACCCAGACTTAGAGTTGAGTGATAGGAGTCGGGAGAGACTCGGGATGAACACACGGTCGTGGTTATCCAACACATTAGACTTAGGGGTAATTGATGGGAGTCGGGGTGACTCGAGATTTGGATACCCATTGGAAATTTCATTGGGCGTTGGTGAGCTGCGAGCTCGATATATGGATTCGGTGGGACATGGATTGAGGTTGACGGTCCATTGGGTTTGTCGGTGGTGTGACCTTGGGAAGGTCAGTGTTTGCACACCAAGCAGGGATTGTGTAGGGTTACATATGCACGCGGTTGGATGCGTATGTGTGTGGAATTTCGAGACAAAATTATTTTAAGGGGGGGAGAATGTGAGACCCCGAAAAATTCAGATTTCCTAAGGAAGGATAAAATGGTAATTTCGGTGAAATCGAGAATTTTTCTGAATACGGATGATGGCGAAACGAACTGCCAGTTGGAATCATCATGAGGAAATCTAGCTACCAAGTCGAATTTTGTCAAATTAGGGGGCGGTCGGGTTTCACGTTTTTCGAGGGCGCAGGGAGGGATGTAGGACATGGCTTGCGTTTTGGGTGGCGAGGCGCCCTTGTCGATGCGGATCTTGATCCAAGCTTGAGGGTCGAAGTGGGGCTCACTTGAGACACATGGCATGATGCCATTAGAGGGAAATCTCAGGTGGTTGGATAAGAGGATAAAGTGTAATCCTCTCAACCAATAGGAATTTGACATGTGGCATTGAGAGGACTTTTCTCTTGTCCCAATCTTGACCAAATGGATTGGGAGAGGAAGAAGAGAGGGGAAAAGAGGAACAAACGGGAAGAGAGAGGGAGGCGTGGGATTTTTAGAGAGAGAAGCTCTACCTTCTCTCTATAATTTAAGCAGATATTGAGGCCAGGTGAGCTTAGAAGACGAGAGCAAGAAGCAAAGTTGCTCTCCCGCAATGGCAGGGCTGGCGTGGGAACCGGTTTTGGGGAGTTTCGACAAACTCCGAAAGGTAGGGGTTTTTACTTGCTACTTTTTGTTTAAGGGCCATGTAATGGATGGGGTTGTTAGGGGAGCTGGATGGCCGTGGTTTCGATTCAGATTTGGACAGTGGAAAATCCCTAGAATGGTTTGAGCCAGACCACGAGTACACATTTGTGTGATTGTGTGTTGTTGTGTTATTGTCATGAGTGAATAACATGCTAATTGTGATTTTGTGGGCGGAGTTCAAGATATGACTAGCAGGATTGTCTGCTTAACCCATGTGAGCTAATTTTATGTTATTGTTGTGAATTGAATAACATGATTTATATGAATTAATTTGTTAATATATGCATGAGTGATATATTAGCATGTGTTGAATGTTTTGTGTGCCATTGCATTGCACTTAGGTGAGAGTAACCAGTAGGGAGGGTCAGTAGGCGTTGCTTTCGCTGATCGTGACTTACTTTTAGTGCGAAGACACTTGGGGATGGGTTGCCATCAGGGTCATGAGGGCGAGAAGAAAGCGACCAAGATGGCCCTTAGCTTGTATTTTGTAAAAATTTTGGGCAAGAGACCCACAGTTTTGTATAAATTGTAATTAAATCATTTTTGTATAAAATATACATTTTATGAGTAGGATGTGTAGGCCCAAGTGGCCATTTTGCCGCAGTATGGGTCACGTGAAGAGAGACACGTAGATTCCGTAAGGTTGGGTGGTCGGCAGGCGCGCGAGTTTGGGGCGTCGCGGGGGGAGTTCTGCGTTACGCGATCACATTATAACATCGGTTCCACGCACATGAACTCGAATTCCATGGCCATTTCCGGCCTCATGCGTCACAATACAATTTATAGCATAATTCCAACTGGCTGGTCGTGAGCAGTCCTGGTTGTCCAAATGGAGTGTCTAAATTTCAACGCCTCGGTTCCAAGATTTGGGCAGATCAAGCGGCCGTTCGATGCCTCGGAAACCAACGAACCATCCACAAAATTACTTGAAACAAAGTGTAAAACGAGTAGGATGAAACCCACCTCACGAGGTTTGGCAGAAACTCCTTAAAGCGAGGTGCCTACCTTGGTTGCCCTCGTTGCGTAGAGACACTCCTTCTTGTCCCGACGAATTCCGATGGTCGGATCGCCCGTAATCTTAGAGAGAGAAATTAAGCTGCGCTGCCTGCAAAAAGCATGACGCAAGCTCAACTACGTCTCATCTCACTTCCCTTCGCGTTTTGTTCTTTACTTAAAGGTAGGAACAACGCTATCACGTAATTTTTGTCTTATTATCATTTAAAACATATTATATATTGTCATCTATGTCCCCAAGCTTGGATTTTGACATTTGTACGATCTCGGCCGTTCATTTCTTAAATCTCTACTCATGCAACATGAATAACATGTGTGTACATGTTATAGGTGACTTTGTCACATCCTGAGAGTTGTTTTCGGCACCTTATGCTCGATGCCTCGGCGTGCAAATTCAAAGACTACCTCGAATTCAACGAAATGAACACATTTCTTTGCAGATTTTGTGAGGCAGTTCCAACGGTGAAATCCGTTTCGTTATCCGAGATCTAGATAATAAATTTAGGATTTTTACCGAAATTACTATTTTACTATTTTTCCAGAAATTGGAAATTTCTCGGGTCTTACATCTCAAGCTCCTGCCTGTGGAACTAAAGTATGCATACTTGGAAGAACATGAGCGGTGCCGGGTTTTTCATATACTCTTTGCTTTCGACAACCAACGGGAAAACAACACATGTGCGGAAGAACATGAGCAATTTTGATTTTCATGTCCTCCTGCTCGACAACCAACGGGGAAAACACACGCCACAGACATCCACCGACGAGAACAAGCAAGCTATTGGGTGGAAAATCACTGATCTGAAGGGTATTAGCCTAGCAGTTTGCACCCATCATCTGCCGGAGGGGAGGAGGCGAAATCGGTAAAGTGACCAGCCCGCGGAGGAGACTAAGATCCTCACATGCGGGAAGTGAGGTGCGTGCGGAAGTCCCCCAAAGTTGCTACAAGCTAGTATTGTTACTCCGTATCCGCGCTTGCCAGGTACAGGTCTAACCCGAGGTTATGCTACTTAGAAATCGAGGGGTAAACCACCCAGCCTGTATTAATGAAGCGGGAGAATGCGCGCCGCTACGAGGTTGGAGGGGTATGTAGTGATTACAAAAGACTAAATGGTGGAAAAGTAAGGGAAATATCACTTCCCTTACACCACTTCAATGGACCAGGCTTCTCGAAAGGTTTTGAGCCCCGCAGCTCTTGCTACTGAGGCTAAGCTGTGGGGCTGTTATCAAATTGAATTGCTTTCTGAAGTAAGGAGAGGAACCACCTTCACACACGTTTGGCACATATACCTCTGAGAAGAGTGCCGCTGGCGTGGCCAAAGGCCACGCTATATTCACGATGTGCATGCTTTCGGTATCTTCAATGATTTGGTGGAGGCGCATTATGGAGGTTTACATGGATGATATTATGGGGTTATCAGCAGGGAGCTTTGAAGAATCTTGATTAAAGCCCAATCCTGTGGGTATAGAAGAGCAGTGCTTGAAGCGGGAAAAATGTCATTTTATGGTCAATGAGAATGTGTTTGGGACATGTATTTCCACGAAAGGAATTGAAGTTGATAAAGAAGGCGAGAAGTGAGAGTGTTTCAGCGCCCTCTCCACGAATGTGAAGGCGTGAAGAGCGATTCTTAGAGGCGTCTCCAGGCTTTTTACGGGAGGTTCATCAGACTCTAAAATTCTGAGCACCTCTATTTACATGATTGTGCCCAGATGAGTGTGGAATTGTAGCTGGACGAGAAGGTGCGAGAGGAGCTGAGGCCACACCCTTGACCCTTTGTGAGGGGGCCCCGGTGCGGTTACCTTCGAGAGATATTAATGCGATGCAAGAGAGCTGGGCCACCGCCATTAGAAGCGATTCTCGGGCGGAGGGAAGAAGGAAGCCTTATGTGGTCTCAGCTGCAAACAAGACATTGAATGAGCGCAGGAGGGGACACTTCCGCCCAGAAAGGCTATGGTAGTGGTCTGTCTTTTTGGACAAGTTTCGGTGCTTACTTGGTTGGGTCGGATATAATCATCTTCATAGATCCTTTCGGTTTGAAAATTACCTACTCACCAAGCAAAATGATAAGGCAAGACTTATTAGATGGGTTCTCTGCTACTTGAAGAGTTCAGCACAGTTAGGGACACAAAGGTGTCTTGGCGGGAAATGTTTGTTGCCGGATCATCTCTGGGAATTTAACAATAGCACCTGACCGCTCGCAACTTTCCCTCGATCAATGATGAGTTCACGGGGAGTCCACTGCGCCCTGGTGAGGCTGCACCCATGGTATGCCCACATTGCGGTGCACCCGACCTTGAGGAGAGTTACCGGCTTATTGGAAGGCCACCTGAAGATAAGAAGTTTTTTCTTTACAAGGAATTCACTCCTATTATTAGGAAGAGCCCTCTTGTACAAATCGTGCTGATCAGAATAATCGGAGGATCACGTCCTCAGGGAGAGCGACAAGGGATACTCATTAATGCCATGAGAATGCATGTGGAAACCATTTTGCTTGGAAAACCGCCATGAAAGGTGCTACAATCACGGGTTCTCTATTGGCGCCCCCTACTTTGGGGATGCCTGGCGCATGTCTGCAGTGGATGCGACAGTGTCGGGTTGGGGGAGAGGAATCTCTCAGTAGTGCGTACCTCTGAACCCAGATTTTGGTAGTTGATCTATTGTCGTGTTTGGGCATCAGAGCCATGGACCATTCCCTTCTTCCTTTGGATATGTTTACATTTTGGTGGGGGTCGACTATGTGTCGAAATGGGTTGAGGCAATGCCTTGAAGAGCAGTAGACCACAGGGTGGTGTTGAAATTCTTGAAGGAGAACATCTTCTCCAAGTTTAGGGTCCCTAAGGCCATAATTAGTGATGGGAGGTTTCACCTTCACCACCAACAAACTTTGAGGAGCCTCCTAGCTAAGTGCGATTAGTAAAACACAAAGTGGCCACCCCTTACCATCCTCGGAACGGTGGTCGAAGTTGAGCTTCATGGCGGGAGAATTAAGCAATGCGATGAGAGTGGTGAACTCAATGAAAAAGACCGGTCTCTCAAACTCACACAGTTTGCCTTGTGGGCATATAGAGCGACATCTCGAGCCATCCTTGGCATGTCCCCTTATCATCTAGTATATGGAAAGGCATGTCACCTGCCTGTGGAAATCGAGTATAAGGCATGGTGGGCAGTCAAAAAGCTAAACCTGGACATGGGAAAGGCTGGGCTTAAAAGGCTTCTTGATATCAATGAGCTAGAAGAGCTGAGGAATGATGCCTACTTCAACTCAAAAATTGCAAAAGACAAATTAAAGAGGTGGCATGATCAGCTAATAGCCCATAAAAAAATTCCAAGCGAGGAGACGGGAGTGCTCTTTGTACAACTCGAGCTCCCACTCTTTTCGAGCGAGAAGCTCAAATCAAGATGGACCGACCCATTCATCATCCATTAGGTCTATCTCAATGGATCAGTGGATCTGCTTGATTCTAGGGACAATAGGGTGTTCAAGGTCAATGTGTAGAGACTTAAACCCTATGCAGTACAACACACAGCAGACAAGGAAGAGATTCCCCTCCTTGACTCTCCATGAATTCCAATAGGCTACCTTTGAGTTGGCTTGGTCTCCACTGAGACTGAAATGCCACTCCAAATTTTTTTTTTTGTAAATTTTATTTAATTTACTTGAAATAATATTTATGCCTTTCATTTGTTTTCTTAACTACAACACATTATAATTGCATTTTATCACCTTTTTATTTAGTGCATTCTCATGAATTTTGGTTCTCTGTTGTGCAGGTGTTGCAGTTGGGAGAGTTTTTGTTGCTGGGTGGAAGTTTCTGAGGGTGTCTGCAATTTTCGCAACTTGTGTGTGAAATTTCGCCGCAGTTCTTGAAAATTCCCTGCGTCACTTTGCTTCCACAGCTCTTCGTCCCTTGCACATTTCATTTCTGCGCCTTGTCATAATTACCGAATTTTTGAACCATAGGTTTAATGCCCATTATGGATTTTTAAATGGATTTAACCTTTTTGTCTTCCTAGACCCATCTATTTAAACCAACCCACCCCTCCCCCTCTCCTTTCGTTTCATTTCAAAACATCCCATTTCTTCCCTCCTTCACCTCCCGAAACTCTCTGCTCCGTTCTTCGTCTCTTCCCTTCTCTAGCCAGAATGCGAGACACGCGGAGGGCACAACAGGCCCCGGGTTCGCCACTCTTCTCCTCCCCTGGCGGTGGGTCCCGACCCCGGGCCTAATCCACGCACTCACCGGAGTCGTTGCCCTGCCATTGTTATCGCGCCGCCACGTACTGCGGCCGCGCTCGAGGCGATCTTCTTTGTGGGTTACGCAAGGATGCTAGCGCTACCAATGCCCCTGTTCTTGCTACTCCTACCGCGCGGGTACCACCATACTAGAGTTGGCCCCTCCCATCTCCTCATCCCGAGGCCCGACCGGGAGGGCTTGACCTTCCCGAGGGCTGAACCTGGCCCCGAGGAGAGTCTTCTAGTTCGAGGCCCCGGGGCCCAGTCACCACCAATCGAGGGGCCACCTATTGGAGCTCCTGATACGTCCATGCAAATCATTCAGGCGACCCATCTTCCATTACAGCCCTATTTTAGGAAATTCGGATTGCAATACTAGGGACCTACACAGCGAGGAGTTTGTTGCCGACCTTCAGGCCTTTCTTGAAGATCAACTCAGAGATTCGATGCCTTAGTGCGAGGAGGTACTCCCCACTGAGTCATTCATGACTCACGCCGGGTTCTGTCTCGGGTGGTCATCGAGTTCTACCACATTATGACCTCCCGGCGAGATCTTAATGGCGCTATTCATTTTCGCTGCTCGATGGCCCGGAGCCGGGGATACTTCGGAGCGCATATATTGTAGCTACTTTCAATGCGCCGATGGTCATACCAACTTGGCGGGTCTGGGGCCGTTGACTTTATCCCTCCCATCGGGGAGATGGTTCGTTTATTATCCGGGGACCACGACGGTAGGGTGCACATCTTTGTTCGGGAGCGGGCTTCCACAGAGTACATGCTCCTAATAGTCGATCACGATACACGTGGTCTATTCTTTTTCTGCTCCAGCACTTAGTATAGAGGAGAGGAGCCATTCTGGAGGCTCTATACCATATATATGAGGGGTTTTGGTTCAGCCATATCAAGCTATTCATGACCTCCTTGTTCCATTTTTAGGATAAGGTCCATCGCAGGAACCTAACACGGTAAGTCCATTCCTCTGTTTCGAGGCTATTATGCGAATGCCCATAACACATTGGTTTTCTGTTGGGCCCATGCTAGAGCGCCCGTCGAGATTGCAGCGCGTCCTGTGTTGGCCGGGGTGGTAGATTATGCCCCGCTCTTATCCTCTCACCTCGGATCTAGCCCAGGGACCCATTGTGGTGACGCCTACGGAGGAGGCAGCCACCTCCGGATCTGGCGCATCTTGCGAGGGGCCTTAGGTTTCCGACATCTTCCCCCTCCCGGCTCGGCTATCCTTGCCCCATGCTCTCACGGCCCGTCCTGCGCGCGCCGAGCCCTCGAGCCTGCTAGTACCGCAGGCTCTTACGGATGTTGTTGAGGTAGCGCTACAACGCATACGGCAAGCATATTTTCTGTAATCTTTTCGGGTTTCCCATAGCCATCATGGATCTGAGTCTACCACTTTTCTCCTTCATGAAATCCTTTTGTGAGCGCCGTGCGACCACAAGTTGAGAGGATGACATGCAGGAGCCGCCTACGCCTGAGAATGGGGTAATCTCGTGCGATTTAGGTCCACTGGGCACACACCCCAATTCCCACGTCAATGCACACTTTGGAGCCTCTTTAGTTCATCCTCCTTCGGTTCCGGCTACCCTTTGCCCGGCCAAGCCCTAAGGCTCCTCTTTGACAAACTGCAAACGGCGTGTGTTGCGTAGTCACTCCTCGACTACACTAGCATAACCTCATTACCACCCGGGATGAGGATGACCTTCATAGAGCCCATTAGGGAGGTAGCACTTCCCATACTCTCTACTTTCAATCAGGAGCCCCATTGCGGGACAATGGTGTTGGTGGGGGGGAGTTAGCGAGAAAGGAAGTGGCTTTTTTACATTCATGTTTACATATTGCTTCCATTTTGGACTTAAGCCCATCTTGTGATGTTTAGTGGCTTGTTATTTATTCGTTTTGAAGCTGTAGTTTGTGTTTGTAAAGATGAAAATATAGCCATATATCTTTTTATACATACTATACAACCTTTTTTTTTTTTTTTTTAATTCTAAATTTGCACCTATTTTTGCACCCATTTTTTTGTGTTTTGCCTAGCTTGCAGTTTGAAAATTGGCTCTTGCCCAATTACATTTGATATTAGATTAGTTCCATGCATGATTAGTAGATGATCGGTTGAAGTCTCATGGTTTTGTGCTTTTCTTCCACAGCTAACCACACCACAGTGCACATCGGTTTCTTTAATAAACTACCTAACTCACACTTCTCCTTAACTTTGCAAAACCTACACTAGTTTTAGATTGACCACCCAGTAATAGGTTAAGGACCCAAGAAAAGAAGGCCAATGAAGCCTTCCAAAATAAAAAAGAAAAGAAAGAAGAAAAGAAAAGAATAGAAGCCGCGACGCTTTGCCTTGAAACGATGATCCAGGGGTATACGATGAAAGTCTTTAAAGGCAAGATTGCCCCTAAATAGCTGATTTAAGAGCCACCGACTTGAGTGCTCAAACTCATGTGGGTGGATGGGTGAGGTTTAGCGAGTTGTAGGTGTTGGAGTTTATCGTGGCGAAGTCGGTGAAACACGAAGAGTTAGTGATCGAAGATCCTTATGACTTGATGCCACAAAAGCATTGGTGGTTGGGAGTCATCGGTGGATCCACTGTTATGGACTTTGGTAGGTCGATTCCTTAACATTGCACCCTACGGCCCACGGAAAAGAGTGTGGAATAGAGTGAATCCATATTTATTTGGGTTGGTGATGTTACGGGTTTTGTGATAGCAACTTGGTTGGGGTGAGTCGCCGAGTTTGGCGGTTGTTGAAGCGATCAGCATATAAACACTTAGATTTTGGTGGAAGTGTCAGTTGATTCCCTCGATATGGACACTCTTACGAGATCTTGATCATGTATAGCATTCATTCTCGAAGATGGTTATTGGGGCGATTTTTTGGTGATTCCTCTTTTGAGGGTTAGACATTGCTCATCCGCATACTTTTGAAAACACCATTTTTGTGAACATAAATTTTGGTATATTTTTGTAGCTCTCTTTCCTTCTTTCATTGCCAAGGGACTAGCAATGTGTGTCGGTTGAAGTGAATAGTACCCGATTAGTGCTATTTTGAGGCCACTGTTTATTACTTGAGTTTTGAGCACTTTTTGTGTCTTAATCGACACAATTAACTCGATTGGCGCGCGAATTAAAGTATACTACTAATACGCATTTTGTGGCTATTTTGTAGTTTTGCAAGCTAAATTAGGCGAAGTCATCAAGTCGACTCAAACCACGAAGAATCTAAAAAGTAGAACTCGGGTTGCGGTCGAAGTCGAGAGAGTGGACGAGAAAGCAAAGAAATCAAAACCTTTATGCAAGGCCCTGCGGGGTTGCGAAAATTTCGCAACCTATAGAATTTTGTAGGTTTTTGTACCTTTTTCCTAAACTACCCTCTATGTATTATTGGTAGTTTATACATTTTTGTAATTTCCCTTGATTCTGAGCAGTATATAAGCCTCAGTTAAGGCTCTGTACAGAATGATCACATTATGTAATAAATTTTGGCGTGAAAGCTTTCAGCTCTCAGCTGTTTTCTTCTCTCATTTTCCTTCATTTTCACTTCACTTTCTCACCTTAAACACCCTTAAGGACAACAACTCAAAGGATGTGGCTAAAAACCCCCTCATCCTTGAAGAGAGGAGGCCTTGGAAGGCTAGGATTTTGGATAAGCTCACGGTCCTCTTGTTTTTTAAGCAGTTATTGTCATTTATGTTTCTATCTTTCACTGTTGGTTTAGATCACTTTGATGTATTCTGATTGACCAGTACTTGACAATGCAGGTTAGATGGATTGCTTATTTCTAGATCACGAGATTTATTTGGTTGCCATTTATTTGTCAGCGTAGGGTAAGATCACATGGTCGAAGTTTTCTTGTCGGGAAACATTAATGATCAATAAATGCTACATTCAAAAAGGAAATTAATAGGGTTTAGTTTTATATAATAAATGAAGATCAGGTCGGGAAATGACTATAGGTTATCCTCCCAATGAGG
Organism: Tetrastigma voinierianum; assembly: GCA_016808115.1. NCBI lineage: Eukaryota > Viridiplantae > Streptophyta > Magnoliopsida > Vitales > Vitaceae > Tetrastigma > Tetrastigma voinierianum. The sequence continues at coordinate 23,051 of JAEQBH010008975.1, forward strand.
AATAGGACCAGAGGATTTCATTACTAAAACCTTAAACCCGAGTGGCACAGGCTTAAGGGTTCTTTTACATTTTATTTCATTCCATTTTTTTAGTTTTCCAGCAGCCGATCCCATTTTTATGAAAACCACAAATCCAAAATGAAATTCACACCATTTTGAATCCTTTGTAAATCATTTATGCGAAGAAAACCCATCCTTGAGTTCGACCTGAAGCGGTATACTACGGTAGCTGAAGTGACGGTGAAGGTATAGGCTTATAAATTTTTGTTGGTTCGGATTTGCTAATACATGTTTACGTCTTGAATCAAATGTTTGCGGGTGAAAGAGATTCGCAGCACACAGCCACTGCAAGAGCTTCCTACGGTGTTTTTGATTTCTTGTTTTGCTCGAATTTCCTTTTGACTTATGACACCTGAAATTTCGGCTGAACGCGGATTCTTCGTGTTTGAGTCGATTCGATGACTTTGGCTTAATTTAGCTTGCAAAAACTACAAAAATAGCCACAAAATGTGATCAGTAGTATAGTTGGGACCTTGGTGTGCCAATTGAGTTAAGTAGGTTGATTAGTACACAAAAAGTGCTCAAAACCTAAGCGAGGGGCTGCTTTAATTAGTACTTATTATGCATCCACATTATCTCCAGTTTGATCCTCGATGCGAATCCAATGTGAACGCTAGAAGTTCAAAGGATCATTCATTTACATAATCTTGTAAATCAATTACCATATGCATTTGTTGATGCAAAAGAAAGTGACAAAGGGAGTCACATATCATTTTACCAAATGCTCGGTGCGGTTAATATCCTAAAGGACAATTATGGCTTGAATTAAAACATGCCTGAAGTGTGAGAGACCTATTGGTTCAAAAGATGTAACTCCTTGGAAGAGGAGAACACAAATGAGAATTGATACCCCTGAAGAGGTACATGATAAAAAAAAGGGCCCCTGTAGAGGCATTTGATAAACAAAAGGTCCCTATAGAGGCATTTGGTGAACAAGAGGCCCTTGTAGAGGCATATATTGAGCAGACCCTGAAGGAGTTGAAATAAAGAGTTAGCCTTTGAAAGACAGTGCACGAAAATATTTGTGATCTCGATAAATTATGTGCCTGATAGATAAAAATTGGATCGAAATAAAGTATTATAAAAAATATTTTTGCTTTCCGAATGGCCTTAGACATCATAAGAAGCCAGTAAGGAACCACGAATGTGGAAGAATGTCGAAATAGAAATGATTGGCCAAAATTGAAAGAAGCTATGCGGCGAAATTAAACTACGTTAATGAAACCGAGGGCGTTTTTAGACTGTAGTCAAACACCTAAAGGGGTAAGCAGGCTGGGAGTATAAATGGGTATTTCAATACGAAAGCGCAGTAATAATGAGATCATAAGATATAAAGCGTGATTAATTGGCCCGCAGGGGTTTCTCATAGAGACTTGGTATTGACTACGAAACATATTCTCCTGTCATGGACGCAATCTCTTTCCGCTTTCTAATAAGCTTGGCAGTCTTTGAAGGACTGGATATGCGTCTCATGGATGTCACCACAACTTATCTATATGGATCCATAGATAATGACATTTATATGAAAATCACAGACCAGTTTAAATTGTATGCGAAGCAAATAATCTGAAAGCCTCGTAATATATGCTCAATCAAATTACGGTTAAAGCAAACTCTATAGTTGAAAGCAAATACGGACGCATGTGGTCTGTCGCCTCAGCGAATATTTATTGAAAGAAGGGTATACAAAAAACAACCCTATATGCCATGCATTTTATTCCCAGAAATCGAATCGGATTTAAATTATTGCATTGTGTATGTTGATGATCTAAATCTTATTGGGACTCGGAGAAGAGCTCACAGCCCAGCAAAATATTTGAAAAGAATTTGAAATGAAAGATCTTGGAAAACAAGGTACTGTATCGGTCTGCTTGGTCGAGCATTTTCCTCTCTTTGGAGTTTTAGTTCATCAATCATAATATACTAAAGAAAATTTTAAAACGTTTTTATATGGATAAAGCACACCTTTTAAGTTCGCCAATGATTGTCCATTCACTTGATGTGAAAAATGACTCATTTCGTCCTTATGAAAATGGTGAAGAATTACTTGGTCCTGAAGTACCATATCTTAGTGTCATTGGTGCACTTATGTATCTTGCTAATTGTACTCGGCCATATATTAATTTTTATGTCAATTTATTAGCTAGGTATAATTCCTCTCCAACCTAAAGACATTGGAATTGTATCAAACATATTTTGCGCTACCTCCAAGGAACAAGTGATATGGGTCTATTTTACTCAAAGGAATCAAAGTAAAAATTGTTTGGATATGCTGTTGCAGGATACCTTTCAGACCCACATAAGACCATATCACAAACATGGTATGTGTTTAATTGTAATGGAACTGCTATTTCATGGAGATCCTTTAAGCAAACAATAGTGGCCACATCATCGAATCATTAAGAGATTATAGCAATTCACGGAGCAAGTCGTGAATGCAAATGGTTAAAATCGATGATTCAACATATAAAAAAATCACGCAGACTCCCCTCTATCAAAGACAACCCAACAACATTATTTGAAGATAATGTTGCATGCATTGCATAAATCAAAGGAGGTTATATCAAAGGAGATAGAACTAAACACATTTCTCCAAAGTTCTTTTATACACATGAACTCCAAAAGAGTGGTGAAATTGATGTTCAACAAATACGGTCGAGTGATAATCTAATAGACTTATTCACGAAGTCATTGCCAACCTCAACATTCAAAAAGCTAATACATAAGATTGGAATGAGCCAACTTAAAGATATCGACATGAGGGGGAGCTTGCTTATGACAAGATGTTCGTGTACTACACTCTTTTTCCCTTCTTCCAGGTTTTGTCCCACTTTGGGTTTCTTGGCGAGTTTTTAACAAGGTAGTCTAGGCCCAAAGCAATCAGCAAGCGTCATATGAATATTGTACTATTTTTCTTTCGCTAGGTTTTATCCCATTGGGTTTTACTAGCAAGGTTTTAATGAGACAAATTCTTAATGGTGGTCATTCACGGGGGATTGTTGTAAATGAAGCATTTAAGTGAATGACTACATTCATTTACTTCATTGAAGGGGGAATGAACTTAAACTTCCATTCATGACACTCCATTAACTCAAGCTTCCATTTATGACATTCCATTACTTACATTTAAGATGAGTAAATGGAATCGCCTTTGTAAAGACTATAAAAGTTCTTCATGACCTCTTGTAAAACACATCGAGATTTATTTCTCATTCTCTCTCTTTCTCTATCTATCTCCCTCTCTCTCTTTCTTATTCCTCAGTTCTTCATTTTCTTTTGCTATATACAAAAGAAGAACATTATATTCTCTTTCATTTAAAGTTGTATTTTATAATATTATTCACAAATATTTTAGGTTTTAAAAAAAATGTCATTTGGTAACATTTTTAAAAAGCGCTTTTGAAAGTTAAAGAAACACTCTAGTGTTTTTTTTATAAGCACTTGATATGTGTTTTTTTTTAAACACTTTAATATTTTTGGATATTTTTAAAGTAGCCACTTTTTTTTAAGAGAAAAATAATTTTATTGATTCCAGATAGCAATACATCGATATAAACATATAATCAAAATCTTTAAAAACCACAAATGATGAAACAATATACATGTTAATAACATAATAAAATGATTCAAAGCCTATACATTTAATAATCGAGTCTACACATTTGATTTTACTATTGTGACTAAAATATCTTTTATTCTAGTTATGCAGCATACTGATGACCATTGATTTGACCATTGATTTGATTTCTTATTTATGATTGTATGCACTTTACACGTTTGAATTGCTAAAACACAAATAAAATGCCGCACCGAAGACCAAGCCGTCGTATTGAGGCAGCACGACTACCCGTCGCGCAAAGACGACGACAACCACATGCGCATGAAGTTGACAACTGAATCATAAAAAACATATAAAAACTTAAATATATATAGAAGAACCACTTTATTGGGAGAAAAATATGGAAAAGAGGTCACAAACATCTATTTTACTTTTGTTTGAATCGCCATGCAGTAAACACCCATGCTCAAGACAACCAAAAATCAATTATCGTATAAAAATGAAACAATCATGCGTCGCAACAAGTTTACAGTAAAATCATAAAAAAACAAATTACAAACTCAAATTTGTGTGAAATTACTACTTTATTAAAAATGAAAATGATAAAATAAAATCTGTATGAGGTGATTTTAGACCAATAATAACAAAAAAATCACCCTTCCATGCTAATGGAAAATGGCTAAAAGAAAGAATGGATGAGAGAAAATGAAGGGTGATTTCGTCATTGATGTATGCATACAATTACATGTTTTGAAATTATATGCCCCTACCATTCAAAGCATGTACTTATTATTATCAATAGGGAAAATACCAATTTAAATTATAAACTTTTATGACTTTGTCATTTACTCTAGGATATTTTTTATTATAATATGAACCTTGAGAATTAAGAAAATAAATGCATCTTTATAAATAAAAATAAATTTGATTTTTTTATTTTTTAGAAAATATAAATTTTTTAATTTTAAAATTAAAAATAATAATTATCAAGTTTTTTTTTTTAAGTGAATTAAAATCTAAAATTTAATTTATATTGTAATTTTAATTTTAGCAAATTGCATAAAGTATTTGTTTTGAAAGACAAATTCAATTTTATGAATTAAAAAATAAAATTTAATTAAAATTAGTAATCTTAAAATTCATAATTTAAGCATATTTTATGAAAAATAGTCTTTAATTTTCTATTACAAAATTTATTAATGTGTTTAAATTATGAATTTTAAGTTTATTGATATTTAAATTTAAATTTGTAAATTAAAAATAATTTTTAATTCATAAAATTAAATTTGTCTTTCAAAATAATAATTCAATTCAATTTGTTAACTTAAATTTTACTTATTATTTAATTAAATAATTAATTTTAAATGTTAGTAAATTCAGATTTGATAAGATTTTTTGTTTTTAAAAGTGAAAATTATTATTTTTAATTTTAAAATTTATTTTTTATAAAGCCTAAAAAATTCAAATTTATTTCATATTCATGACACATTTATTTTTTTTTTTAATTCTCAACTATTATGGTTAGGGATATTCATAAAAGTTTCAGTACATATATTTAAAAAAAAATAGTTAAAGATATAAATAAAATTTCGAGATTTAAGTCGATATTTTCTATCGTATTACATCGTGAAATTTTGGTATTTTTCCACATAGGCGATGGAGGCCCCATGCATCTACATACGCCTTGGGCAGTGAGTGCCAGCGTGTGTGAGTGTCACTCATATGCATCTCAAAGGCAGGGCGGGGCGTGCTGAGGCGAGTGGCCGATAGGTTTTTAGCCGGCAGAAGCCGAGAGCTGAATGTTAAAGGGCGGCCCGGGCCTTGGAGCTTCTTCGAGCGTCCGGCCGAGCGGTAGCCCCGGAATCATGGGCCCCCAGGCCGTCGGGCAGGCCGAGGCGCGAGCGCCGGCGCCAGGCAGTTTGGCCGCCTTGGTTTATAGGCCGCGAAGGCGTCCCCAAGCAGAGCAAAAGCATGCAAAAAGCCCAACCCACATGTAGGTTTTTTATTTAAATTGTATTTAAAAGTTAAATAAAAGTAAGTTTAAACAATTTAAAATAAAAAATACATCATTTAAAATTTTATTAATCAAATATAATTACATTTGAGAAATGTATGAAAAGTTTGCGTCATTCTGAATAAGTACGTCCAACTGGGTTGTGGCTCTTTGTTGTCGTCGTTTGTCTTTTGACCATAAGAGAAATAAAAATCTGATATCATTCCAGATAAAATATTTTAATCATTTATTTTAGGTGACGGGAGCTATGCTTTGTATCCATTCATGTCTTGATATTTTTACGTTCTTTGTATCAGCCACTAGTCGGAAACCACCACGACGTGATCGTCGATCTCTTGTACTAAACTCGATCTTTTTTAAACATGCTACTAACTGATTAGCGAGGTGACAAATTACATATCTTTGTCTTGGCTCTTGCACACGCACTAAAAGTAGCTTAGATCTCATTGTACTCAGGACACGGTTAATAAATCAGCGTGCGATAATAGATAACATAGGGTATTTAATTTGTTGTTTTTCCACAATTCTAAAATATCAACTTCGTGCTCTTGAATGGAATTGTTTACTGTTTGAGATAATACATCATATACATTGTATTATTTGGAGGAAGCGAAGTTGTTGCATTTTCCTACTTTTGAACATTCCCCAAGGGCTTTATAAAAGATGAGAACTTTGTCGTGGATGATGATTTTATCATTAATATTATTCTGCGTATTTTTAACTATAAATATTATATAAAATATATAATAATTTACTTCATTTTTAATTTCTTCAATTTTATTTGATCTTCATTGTAAATAATTGGCAACCATTCATCTAAAGCGTAAATTTTAATGCAGGGTCGCGAAATTAGCCGATATAATAAATTAAAAAGGTATTTCTCCCCAATATTTTTAATTTTTCTATCATTTTAAAAATTGTATCATTAAAAATTTCATAACTTAAAAATATTTGAAGTACCATATAAATACTAGTTATTTGCATAATGACCCGATGTGAGAGTTGGATAATGCAGTGGCTTCTGAAAATATTTACATTGAAGTAATCAAAATTTGAAAGATCTGCGTAGAGGGTCGCGATGTCTTACGTGCATGTCGTTTATCACGTCGGCTTGTCGTTTATTATTATTCTTAGATAATTGCATTTCATTATAATTGTCTTCTTTTTATATTTGTAATATTTATTTTGTAAAGACATAAGAGTAGAGATTATCCCCAGTTGGTAATAATACAAACTTATATTTTTCTTTTCATATTCTGATTTCTGTGTCGAAAAATAATTCATGTTTTTCTTAAGGAGCGATTAATATTATATCATGATGTCTACAATTTTTTTGTGTCTTCATCCCGACTTGTTTTAATCCATATTTTATAATCAAATTTAAAATATGTGCGCAACAGCGTACGTGAAATAATTTTGCGTGATCGAAATCGTTTATTTGCCAAAATCTTTTAATCTTTGTATTGCTACATTATTATTTGAGAAGCATTATCTAATGTTATTGTAAATATTTTATCATGGTACCCAAATCTATAATTTCATCATTTATTAAAGGATTGATATATTTGTACCATTATGTGAGTATTTATTGTTTTAAATGAAATTATTCTTTTATTTAACATCGTTTCTGCTCCCATATAATGGCTTGATAATACATAAAAACCTACATCGTTAAAGATGTGAAATACTCGAGATGTTAAACAAATTTTATTCAAAATTTCTGCGAAATATTGTTTTAAATTTTCGTTCACATTTGAAATTTTTCGTAATATCTGCTGCTTGATATTCCGGACCGGCCTTTGAATTGAGGATGCGATGTTTGAATTGTTTATGAATAATCAACGGTTTCCATCATATTAAAGGTTGTTCGGCTCTTATTATGTAATCACATTTAAACTTTACGATGACGGTGCATCGTAAGAAAATGTTTTTAAATTTCAGCGTTAAATGCTTTCTCAATTGCATATAATTTCTAATATACATTGTCTTAATTTTACATTGTTAGAATTTATTGTCTTTTAAATGACTTGTGCCCCGAATTTGATCAGCGCATTAAGAAGTTCTTCTGAATTTTTCACGTTTTAAACTTTTTATTTTAACTTTTTATTATTTTAAAGTATTTTATTCTATCCAGAATTTCGTATATTTGGTAAGTTTTCTTTAATGATAATACGTGGGTAGAAAGAAAGATCTTATGTCTGTATCCAATATTAAAATTATTAATAAAATATTATCTTAAAAAATAAAATAATGAATCAAAATAAATGAAAAACAAATAAAGAAAAGTAGGAATTGGAGAAATATTAATCAGTGGAAGATCGGCCAGAAGTGCTTTAAAATACGAGCTATTGGAGTCGCTTAAATGCTTGATTTGTGCCAAATATCTGTTGTAATATGAGGAGCAGGTAAAGAAAATGAAGTATTAAAGAATATGAGGAAGCGAGTATGAAAAAGAAGTAAATTTGGAGAGTATGAAAAATTAAGAGATAGTTGTAAAGTTGATGAAAAATTAAGAAGAATTTGTGTGAGGTATTTATAGAGAAAAAAACCAAATTGAAAAAAGAAAAAAAACAAAGAGGGAAGCACGGCGGTCATTGTGGCCAGTCATGGCCAGATTCGCGAAAGGGGATGGGAGAGGGAGGGGAGGGGAGGGGTGTGTGAGCGATCATATGGCTTGGTTGGGCGTTCGAGAGGGGAGGGGCAGGGCAGCCCCGGCGGGGGCAGGGGGAAGGGGGGAGGAGAAAGAAGGGTGGGGGGGGGGGGGAAGGGGAGAGGAGGAAAGGGAGGGGTGGGTGGGGTGGGCCGACGAGGGAGGTGGGTGGGGGCAGGCCCGGCAAGGGGAGGAGGGGGAGAGGGACCCAGAGGAGGAGAAGGGAGGGGCGGCGGGCGTCCTGCGGCTGGGCGTCGGTGCCTGGCCGTCGGGGCGGCCTTTGACTCCTGAGGCCAGTCAGTGCACTTGTCATCCTGGGCGTCCGGCGTCATGTGGGCGTCAGGCAGCTCGCAGGTGGGTGTGCAGCGCAAAAAAAAATAGGATCGGCCGTCAGGTAGTTGTGTCGGGCTGGGCCGGCAGATCAGGCCGTGACTAAGCTTGATCGAGAGGTAGGCGAGGTGGAGATGCCTTCGCTCACCCAAGAGAGAATCCCAACTCTGAGCGCCTAGGTTACGTAGATTCAAAGTGAAGATCATCTCCGTCTGGATTGGGGGTTTGTAGCCGCAGCGAACACACTCCTGACGATCTCTTCTCTTCTCTGATTTCTGATATCAAAACCTACACTGGCAAAGACACTGCTGCTCCCATGGCTCGGTAAACAAACCCTTTTCTCTGTTTCTGCTATTTTCGCAGCGTTTTATTTCCATTTCTTACTCTTTTAATCTACTAGTGTTTCATGTGATTCGGTTTTGATTACGCATCTGAAATATTTTCAGGAACAAAGCATTTAAAAACCGATTCTCGCATTTCCTGCAAAATCAAACCCATTTTTCTGTTTTTGTGATTCAGTTTCCACTTTACAGTATCGATTTTTGTCGAGAAGAAATCCACCTTTGTGTTGCATTTTACATTCTCGACCGCGCGCGGCTTTCCCCCTTGGTTTTCATGTGAATGAGATTGTGCACAGGGGATTCGGAAGAATGGTGGAATCTCTGCCCCCGCAGCTTCTGAAGGAAAAGCTCCCTCGATTTCTGCAGAAATGCGCGCAGACCTTTGAGACTGATAGGCGTTACACAAATGATATGCGATACCTTCGTGTTTGGTTGCAATTGGTAAATCAGATTCCTCATCACTTTGTTCTTTGTATCCATTGTTTGCGGGTCATTTGGTTTCTTGTAATTCTCTTCCGTCATTGTTTGGTCTTCCGGAAAGCTCTGGGAAAGGAAATGACAGAAGTTTCTTCTAAAATTAGGTTAGTCTATTTTATAGAAGTCAGAGGAGTAGAATGAGAAAGTGTTTTTAAAAAAGCTACTGGAGGCTATTCAGACTATTCCTCTTTCTGTGTTTGTTCAAAAATCAAATTTATAAAATAAGCATAATGAGATAGTTGTATATTAGGCTCTTTTCTAGGAGGTTTCTTTGCTTTTTTCCACTCACAGTTTTTCTGTGCAACCAAATGAAACATTTATAGCTAATGGGTTTTCTTTATTAATTTTTTTCTTTTGAGTGCCCAAGTAGATGGATTTTGTGGATGATCAAGAGGACTTTTTGAGAACTATGGATTAATCACATCAGGGAAGAAGCGGTCCTTGTTCACCGAGCATATGCTCTTTACTATGAGAAGATCAAGAAATTCGAGGAGGCCGATAAGATGTACCACTTGGGGTGCAAAAAGTAAGCCATCATCCCACTTTAAATAGTTTCGTTGGTCTTTGGAAGTTTTCTCACCAAACAGGAAAGGAAAAATATTTTGGTCATAAATTCCTGAAATACTTTATCTTTTATTTTATTTGTTTTGTTGATGAACCATTGGGTATCTGCGTTGAAGAGCACACCAAGAATGGGCATTCTATATCCCACATACAAATCAATATACACCAAGCATCCAAGAAAAACATTGAAAGGCAAATGCACAAGAACAGCCTTAAAAACCAATAACCGAAACTATCCATTGATGAGGCTATCTAACAAGTCCATTATTTAGGTACACTCTCAATTTCCAATTAAATGTGGAACCACTCCAACAGTGATCTATTAAACACTCCTGCAACGCGATAGACTGATTCTTCATTAAAAATCATTTGGTTCCAAACTAAGGGGTGCCGAGTTACAAACATATATATTTTTTTATTTCAACCCTTTAAAGATGAAACACCCTTTCCGGGTCAAAGAAATGTCCATTGCACTTTTGTCCTATTACAATGTATCAACATGTGATAAACTGATTCTTTGCTACTTTTATGAATACAAGATTTGCTGATCATATCCATCCCCTCTTCATTTAAATTATCTATAATTTAGTCACCTCTTATAAGCTGCTAAACAGTCTTGCAGAGCCTCTGGGAGTTGCAGAAATCATGAACCTTGATTTCCTTCATCGCTTGGAGAGGCACAAGAACAAGAGAATCCAGGTCACTTTTTGTTGATTTTCTGATGCTGGATTTTTTTGTGTAGCTTCTAAGAAGCCTCGATTCTTTAACAGTAGTCAAATGTCTTGCAGCGCCAGGAAGGGAGAAAAAGCAATAAGCCTCATGCTAGGGTCCTTACTCAGTGTTGCGATGAGACTAAAGAAAACAATGAAAAATATATGAGAGGTGAGGGGGCAGCATGCGGGAGTACGGCTGAAGAATCCCTTACACAAAGCATTACATGATCACAGAAGCAAGGACTAAAGAAATTAGATGAAAGCCACATGATCGGATGCCCGAGAAATTAGGAAGAATCTAACTGTGTTAGGCTCACGGAAAACTTGAGTGATGGTGGAACAGATGGGTTTCTCTCCTCAAAGAAGGAAGTCATTGGGAATATTGAACCCATGGATTGTTCCAACCAGAAAGAATTTAATCAATCAACCACATTCTGCAGTGAAAGGGATCCACTTCATGAGTAAGTTTCTGATCACCATACATTGTTGCAAAGTGCAAACTGAAGATGTACACTTACCATGGTCTTATTAAGGGCTTCTAATAACATGAAGAAGCCATGAATACTTAAGTGTAGCATGTTTAAGGAGCTTCGCACCAGGCCAGCTATGGTTGGCAGGAAATCCAGAAGCCGTCCCATGGTTGATAATAGTTTGAACAATAGATTTAAGGTGTTTGTTGATGAAAACTTAGATAATGAGGTCGGATCATCAGATGAAAAGAAAAATAAGAATCGTCTGCCAAAGCAATTCAGTGGAACTGATGAGTTTGGGGCCAAAGCTGATGAAAGATTGAATGCTAGATTTGAGGTGTTTGTCGATGAAAACTTAGATAACAGAGTTGAATCATCAGATCGTAAAAAGGAAGAATTTTTCCACTGCACGACATAGTAAACATGAAACTGGGTGCTTCCCAAGAATCATTTAAAATATTTATTGATGAAGAGGCAGCAGATGAGGTTGGAGGCAAATGATGAGAGAGATTATTTGGAGGAAGAACATGAAGAAGTCCAAGATGGGGCAGAAGATTTAGGTGTGGTGTTTTGTGTTCCCAAGTCAAGGACGATCCATCTGATGTTCCTGATAATCAGCATGTAGAGAACTCGTCTCGGCCAAAATTTAGAGAGGACACAGTTGTTTGTAGGTTTGTGGGATCCACCATCTCAGACGAGCCAGAGGTGGAAAACGTTTGTCACCATGGATTAGTAGATCCTACAGTTAACCTGAAGGAGGCAATGAATGATATCAATAACATGTTTGGCGAGCCGATAGAATTTGTAAGAAAGACCAAGAAGCAGGATGGTGGCTGATACAAACAGCGATTTTGAGTGGAGGGTTACACTCAATACTTCCCCTGTTGATTGTTTGGAATCTCAGGGTTTTTCAATACTTCCTGATAATGATTGGCATCTCAACAAGGGTTTTTCAAATACTCTGATGATTTAGAACTCTCCCACAACTAGATTAACTTGGCCCCAACCAAAACTCATCGAAAATCATCCCACAAATTGAGGAATTCGAGTTATCTGAGCCTACTGTGTTTACAAAAGAGGCCATGGATGAGATAAATAAGATATTTAGGATGCCATTGGACTGGGACCAACACCAACATTGTATTTCTGAAATTTTGTTCTTCTTGTTTATGTACAACTGGTTTTTTCTTGATCAGATTGATGTATTAGAAATGTCAAATAGCTCTTGAGCCTTGGTTCAAATGGCAAAGTTTGACTTATGGTTTGAAAATGAAGCTCCCTATGTACTGAAAAACAAGTATTTGGAATATGAGATTGGTTTGGGTTGGTTTGATTTCATAATCCCTTTTTCTTTTTCATTACCTTTGAACTGAGGGGGTGTAATACGGTTAGTCGTCTGAGTTAAAGGTCGAGCTATTTCGATTAAAAAACTCGAGCTCAGACTCGATCGAAGCTTTAAATGTTTGAAACTCGACACGAAAAATAGTCGAACAATTTGAACCTGACTCGATAAAGTTTGAATCAATTAAAAAATTAATAAATGATTATATTCGAACTCAATTGGACTCAAAATCAACTTGATTAAGCTCTTGAGTAGCTCGAGTCGATACAGAGCCAAGCTTAAGCTTAACTCAATTAAAAAACTAGAAGCTTGAATTAATTTCAAAGCTCGATTAAGTTTTTTTCAAATGTTTGGCTTCGTCTTAAAAATAGTTGAGCTACTTGAACTCAACTCGCTAAAACTTGAATCAATATGTGAAGATTGTGCCTTAAAAGCTGCTATAATTTTCTGTTGAATATGTCAAAGATACAGCTGAATAGTTCCAAATCGAAGACCATAATTTTAGGAACTGGTTTAACCTTTTTTAACTGTTATCTATTAGTAGCTAAAGTTTAGCTAGTTTGTTGCCTTTTATTATGATTTTTTGTTAAGAAGTTTTTGTATAGCATCCTATCTTCAAAACCTTCCAGTTATATATGTTTTTACCAACAGATTGGTATCAGAACCTCTTTCTTATGAGGACTTGTGAGTGAGTTGAGTGAAACCCACCATAAAACCAAAACACCTAAACACCTTGCTTCATTCCACTCCTTGGTTCTAGGCTTTCATTCACAGCACCTTTCCCTTGTGTTTTAATGGGTGAAAATTTTCATATCTGGGCAGCCAGAATGGAGGGACACCTATAGGCAAATGACCTTTGGGAAGTTGTAGAGGAGGACTACGAAGTTCCTCCATTGCCAGAAAATCCGACAATGGCGCAGATCAAAAATCACAAGGAGAAGAAAACAAGAAAGTTGAAGGCAATAGCTTCTTCATTTGCTGTTGTTTCACCAGAAATTTTTATCAGAATCATGACTCTGAAATAAGCATTTAAAACCAGGAATTTCCTCAAAAGCGAATATGAAGGAGATGAAAGGATCAAAGGAATGCAAGTGTTGAATCTAGTTAGAGAATTTGAAATGCATAAAATGAAAGAATCTAAGACAATCAAGGAGTATGCAAATAAGCTTCTCACCATTGTCAACAAAGTAAGGTTAGTTGGTTCTGAATTTTCTGACTCTAGAATTGTTCAGAAAATAATTGTAACTATTCCAGAAAGATTTAATGCTACTATTTCTTCTTTGGAAATTACTAAAGATCTGTCAAAAGTTACTTTGGCGGAATTATTGAATGCATTGCAGGCTCAGGAACAAAGAAGATTAATGAGTTGAAGAGTGTTTAATAGAAGGAGCATTGTAGGATAAGGTTACCAAGTCAATCGAGAGAAAAAAACAGGAGAGAAGAAATTCAAGAAGAGAAGAGAAAGGAGTTTTTGTATGTTGGATGCAACAAGCAGCTAGTATCACCAGTAATAATACTGGAGTAAAAAACAGAGAATTTCCTCAGTGCAAGCATTGCGGAAAAAAGGGTCATCCTCTTTTCAAATGTTGGAAAAGACCTGATGTCAAATGTGAAAAGTGCCACAAGATGGGGCATCATGAGAAAATATGCAAGAATAATTTGCAGCAAAAGAATGAGGCTAAAGTTGCTGACCTACAGGAGGAAGAACAACTATTCGTAGCAACCTGTTTCACGAGCAGCAGCTCAAGTGAATGTTGGTTGATCGATAGCGGGTGTACCAATCATATGACTAGTGATCTAGAACTTTTCAGAGATCTGGACAGGTCACAAGTATCAAAAGTCAGAATTGGCAATGGTCACTACATCATGGTCAAGGGAAAGGGAACCGTAGCCATTGAAAGTTGCACAGGTACAAAGCCAATTTCTGATGTCATATATGTACCTGATATTAATATCAAAACTTACTAAGTGTTGGGTAGTTAGTTGAGAAGAGTTTTTCAGTCATCTTTAAGAAGAAGCAATGCTTGATCAAAGATGCAAATAATGATGAAGTATTCAGAATCAAAATGAGAAACAAGTTAAAGCTTCTCTCTTGATCCAATGGAGGAGAAGCAAGCAGCCTATCCAGTCGTCGGAAACAACGCAGAAATATGGCACAAAAGGCTAGGTCATTTTCATCATACAACAATCCTAAACATGGAAAGAAAGGAGCTGGTCCATGGCATACCCCACTTGGAGTCAGAATTACCAGGTTGCAAGGCTTGTCAATATGGAAAACAAGCAAGACTCCCATTCCAAAAATCTGCCTGGAGAGCAACGGAGAAGCTGCAACTCATCCACACCAATCTTGCTGGACCTCAAAGAACTCCTTCACTAAAAGGGAGTAAATATTATATAATCTTTATTGATGACTTCACTCGTATGTGCTGGATTTATTTTCTCAGATTTAAATCTTAAGTTGCAGATGTCTTCTAGAAATTCAAGCAATGGATTGAAAACCAAAGTGGTTGTACCATTCAAATGTTGAGATATGATAATGGCAAGGAGTATAGTTCAAACAAATTTAATCATTTTTGTGAGGCAGCTGGCATTGAGCATCAATTGATAGCCCTATACACTCCACAACAAAATGGAGTCAGCGAAAGGAAGAACATAACCATTTTTTAAATGACAAGATATAGCGCCCCTTCCCCTTCTCGATCCACCTCGATTGGCGGATCCCAGGCACGATCGGGGTGGCTGCATTCTTAGTGCTATATTGAAACTTCAAAGCTTTTCGACTATTATATAATGTTAAGCATTTAACTTTGCTCTCTTATATTTTGTAGCATCGTGTTATAAATATCCTGCAAACTCCACGTATATGGAAGTGTTAAAGCGTTTCACGATCTTTACGTTAACTGAAATAAGCAAATTACATATACAAAATATAGACCAAAAAGGTCTTCGTAGGCGCTTAGTGATCACGTGGCCTTTATTTGCTAATGTGGATTAATAAGTGTCGGCTGGTTTATATTACGTATCTCTGCGGATGAAAACATCGGAAATCCTTCAGTACTTCTTAGTGGGGTGTCACATATGTGCGACCTCTGTAGGGTTCTGGCACTTCTATACAAATCATATACTTATAACACATAACATTACATATGTATCATTTTAACCATATATATCTTTTTTAAGTAACAGTTTCATTTTAACATCGTATTTTAAATATACTTTTCATATCATCTTATACTTTGCTTCTTGTTCTTGTAGTGCATTATCTTATCGTCGCATAGCGTCTTGTCGCCTGCATATCAATGTGTATCATTTTGTATATATCATTTTTATGTTTTAAGTGTATCGTAGGCGCCCAAAGTGGATACGGAAGCCAGCTATATGTGGCACCGAAGGTACCCCATCCGCCCGAGCCGGTGATCACTCGTGACCAACCCCGAGGGAGCCCCACTACTTAATGATCAGCTAGATCTGTGTCATCAAACCCAAGCAGGTCTCAACTATCACATAGCTGTATCTTCAAATGGCTTTGTATACCCATAAGGCATCTTATATCAATCACTCTGGGGTTATGGCATCTGATAAATGTATATTTTATATTTAGTCTGTATACGCATATTCTCGAATATTATTATTAAGTGGGTAATTATATGTGATATTTACAAATCATTGATAATATATTTAGTTTTTCATATCTTGTGTATGCATTAATAAATATGGTACCATATATGTATGAATGCATTTTTATCCGTTTCAATTTCATCCAAAAAATATTATATATATATATATATATATATATATATATATATATATATAACTATATATATATGGATAATTCTAGGCTCGAGAGATTTCCATAAGAGAGTCAAGAACACTGAAAATAGTTAAAGGAATCTGTTAGGACTATCAGAAAACAATCGAAATTTCAACCAATGAGCTAAATACGAAGCAGGTCACGGTAGAGTACAGGGTATGCGAAATAAATTAGAAAATTACAAAAAATTCTGAAAACACAAGTCACAAAAAAATTTTTTGGGGATGAGTTTTAAAGGCGCTTTCAGCCTCTAAGTAAATTTCAAACTATTAAATGACCTTTAAGATAAATAACCCAAAGTAGGAAATTCTATACCTCTTCAGATTTAATCACTAAGATTTTGAATTTCCGCAGCGTAGCTCTTTGCCTTAGACCAACTGTTTTTGCTCAGACAAAAATATGGTTAGAATTTTCTTAAATCTTAAAGAAAAGCGAAGAGAAGAAAAAAAAAAAGAAAAATCTCTCTCCTCCTTTTCAGCTCTCCATACGATAAGTCAAATTTGATATTTATCTTTTATTAAATTATTATTATTATTTCGGATCACGTAGTTCGTATTATAATTCAGATCCGTTTACACCCGAAAATTTTTATTTGTTTTGGTTAAGTTTATTTTCGTGAACTTAACTCAGAATCATTTATTGACTTTGAGATTTTAAATTAAAAATCTTGTCAGTGAAGTCAGCGGCGACTTATCACCCGGAAAATCGTAAAATATTCCATTTGTTTGAGTGGGCCAGAAGCTTTCCGCCGGGTTCTTAGATTTCGCGAGCGATTGCCCACGGCGCGCGCGATTCGTTTCGTCGTCGAGATCCTAGAGAATTTTTGCGACTTCGCAGGCAATTCACGTAATTATTATTAATTACATCTTTAACAAATTAAAGTTTCCATGATTTGTACTTTTCTACTTCTCCGCTTTCCTTGGTGAAAAAGTGTCACCATTCGCTTGAACTTTAATTTCCTACTTTTTGCATACAATCTTTTATTGCTTATGTCATTTGGGTCCTTAATTGACAATTTACCAATTTACCCTTGACTTTTGTATTAATTCCGGGTTTTGCTTATTTTATTCTTAGCATTATTTTATTTCGAAAAAATATACATTTACTTTTATTATACCCAAAACATGTTATAAAACTGTTAGGGTATAATTTGGGGTGTTACACAAGATGCTTGATGCATGAGAAAGGTTTGCCTAAGGAGTATTGGGCAAAAGCAACAAACATAGCCGTGTTCTTGTTAAACAGGCTTCCTACAAAAGCTGTAGATGGGAAGACTCCTTTTGAGGCATGGAGTATGGGTTCAAGCTAATATGAGAAAAAATTTGAAAATATTTGGTTGTTTGTGTTTACTCATGTGCCACAGATCACTGCAAGAGGGACGAGCTCGATATGAACCGAGCATTTTTATAGGCTACAACACTTTATCCAAAGCCTATAGAAATTTTCAGCCTTAACCTGGAAAGATTATAATAAGCAGAAACGTGGTGTTCATGGAGGATGAAGCGTGAGACTGGAATTCAGAAAATGAAAAAGGAAAAGCTCTTGACCATTTTACAATGAATGAAAATGATGTTTGATGACCAACATGTTAGAGGAACCAGATCGCAGGGACACTCATGCCAGATGCAATGTAGATGTAATCGAACCAGTTGGATTTCAGAAGCAATGCAAAACAAAAAATGGTTTCAGCCATGGAAGAAGAAGCTGAGCATGATTGAGAAGAATGCACATGGCAACTTATTGCAAGCCTTAGGATAGAAAAGTTTTTGGAGTTAAATGGGTTTTTAGAACAAAATTCAATGTTGATGGGTTAGTGAACAAGTACAAAGCTAGACTTGTAGTGAAGGGATACACACATGTATTTTACGACACCCGACTTCTAGCCAATCTCAGCCAGATTAAATGACGTCAAGATGAAATAAGTAGGGAAGTCTATGTCTTGGGTGATGAAAGCTTATTAGATTTTAGGTGGTGTAAGTGCGGTAGCTCTTTGTAGCGTAGATCGACTTTGCCCATGCCTTCACCGACAAAATCTACGATCAAATTTTCGTAAATTTTAAAGAGAAGTGAACAGAAGGAAAAAAAAAAGTTATCTCTCTCTACTTTCATGCTCTCCCATACATTAGTCCAAATTGATATTTATCTTTTATTTATTATTATTTGGATGCGTGTAGTTCGTATTGTCTGATTAGGATTAAGTTTATGCGCGCGAGAAAATTTTTAATTTCTTTTCAGTTAAGCATTTATTTTAAATGAACTTAACTCAAGTCATTTTGACTTTCGAGATTTTTCTAAAAATACAGTGCACTGAAGTCGTGACGACTTATCTCAGCACTGAAAAATGTTAAAATATTAAGGCGATATATAGAGGGAATTAGGCGAGCACACACACGGGTCACTAGTTCAGCGAGGCAAATTTGGCGTGGTCACGTTTTAGTCATCCCGAGATCTAGAGAATTTTCTACGTTTCCCTGAACCATTATGGTAATTTATTATTATCATCCTTTAACTAATTAAAGTTTCCATGATTTGTACTTTCACCCCTCCACTTTCCTTAATTGCAAAAGTGCCATCATTATTTGAAAACTTTACAATTTCCTACTTTTGCATACAATCTTTTATTCTTATGTCATTGGGTCCTTAATTGGCAATTTACCAATTTACCCTTGACTTTATAAATAATCCGGGTTTGCTTATTTTATTCTTAGCATTATTTTATTAGAAAAAATATATATTTACTTTATTATACAAACGTGTTTAAAGCGTCGGTATAATTTGGGGTGTTATAACTCTTCCCCCTTAAAAGAATTTCTTCCTCGAAATTCATACCTTAAGCTGAAGTGAGGAGTCTTGTACCCTCGTTGTCGGTCTGGTCCCATGTCGCTTCTTAGTATTACGCTTGATGTTGCCAAAGCACTTTTACGAGGAGGACTTGCTTGTTCAAAATGCTTGACCTTTATTTCACACTGATCTAAAATGGCTTTGTTCTTCATTAGAAGTGAAATCTTCTTGTACTTGTATATCTTGAGCCCCGGTATTATGTACGATGTATCATAACGATATCTCCGAAACATAGACACATGGAATACATCATGTTATTTGGCTAACTCGAGGAACACTTAACGATATGCCTCTTGGTCAGACTTTTTCTGGAATCTCGTAGGACAATGAATCTTGGACTCAGTTTTCCTTTTCTTTCAAAGTGGAGTATCTTTTTCCACGGAGATTCTTTTAAAAACACTTTGTCTCCGACTTCATACTCTATATTCTTCTCTTCCGTATCTTTCACTATGTCTGGACCAATCACTTTATGCTCATTTAACTCCGTTCAACACCTGGGGAGTTCTACATTTCATTGTCACAAAGAAGCCTCGTATGGTGCCATGTTCTTATTTGAAAACTATTGTTATAGGAAAATTCTATCCAATGGAATATACCTATCCCAAACTTCCAGTGGAATTCCATTACACATCCCGGCATATCTTTGGTACTTGAATCAACCTTTCTAAGCGTCCATACGTTTGCGCGGATGGAATGTTATCTTGAACTTCGGCTTAGTGCCCAAAGCCGTGTAATTCATTCCGAACATGGTGCAAAACACGGATCTCTATCAGGCCTGATAGATAATGGATTAGCCGTCTATTTCGTATCTTTGAATTATTCCCAAGTAGGAACTAAGGTTGTCAAGCATTATATACTACTATGGAAGTCCACGAGGTCATTTCCACGGGTGTGGTTTCCTAGGTGATCATATTAGGGGTTATTCTCGAAAAGTAATGCGGTTAAAAAGTAAAATGCGGGTTGTGGTTGGTTGATTGGAGTAGCGTTAAGTTGACTATTTTAAAACGAGAAGGTGATTGATAGGGTTCTTAGGTTTCCACTCACTACAGGTCCAGTAATTCCCACCTCTTATTCCGCAAATCTCATCCCAGGTCATTGATGAATGGTCTTCGATGGAAGATTTTACATTAAAAACTCTTTTAGAACGAAAAAAACGATTGAGCGATGATAAACACTTGTTCAAAGGATTTCTCATTCACACGTTGTTAAGAAGATGCCCAACTAAGGTTTTATAAGATCTTTCTACAAGTGCTTAGCATCGTACAATCCCGTTGAGGTACAAAAGAGGAATTGAGGGTTATTACCTTGATAGAGGTGAGTTTCCACCGTTAGAACCCCATCATGGGAGTTTAGAACTTCATTGAAACTAGAAAGCGATTCATATTTGATAAGAAACTACTCATAAAAGAAACTTGAGAAAATCACACTTTAATTGTAAGATTTAGAATCAAAAGCACAAAATCTTTGTAAGGCTTGAGGTTGTATAGACTAGCGAAGATTACACGTAGTGAAATCCGAGTCGAAGAAAAGTTAAGTAGTTTACTCTACTCTGTGAACCCTAGCCAAAATATGAAAAACACTCCCTCCTTCATAGAGCAAAACCTAGCATCAAAAGCTGCTCCTCTCCACCCTTTATTTGGCTTAAATACCCTTCTCCTTCATCATCTCGAAGTGGTGGACAAAATACACGCGTACCCTTGCACCAAGGTTGGAATTTTTCTCAAATCCACTTAAAGTACATGTTGAGTGCAGGTACCGGTAAGTGTGGTCACGGTACCAAGGCTCTTTAGTGATTTTTACGCACACAGGGTCTTTGGTACCGATAAGGAGTGGTACCATTATCAATAGGCTATTGGTGATTTTTTGCTTTGGGGTACCGGTACCGGTTTGCTTGGTACCGGTACCACTGCCTCTGCAAATGTTCCCTCACACAGTAACACTTCCCGGGACTTCTCAACAGCGGCTGCCATCAACCATAATGATCTACATTCGCTCTGGACTCGAATCCCTATAAAAGTGTGCACGGAACTCGAAAAACCTGCATAAGTACAAAAACACGAGAACGATCAAGAGCTTTATTCTTATACAAAATAGAGGAGCAAAATATGTTTGAAGGTACTAAAATCGATATAAATGTTGCTCTTTTGTGTATTCAACAATGGTACACCATACGGTCGTATAATCTCATCCATATAACCGACTAGTCGATCCTTAGAATAGTCCATCTGGCGAACAGCATAAAATGGACCGACTTTGTAGGCTTATCAGCAATCGCAGACGAGTCATGCCGCGTTGTGTGAAACGACACAAAATCCATGGTAATGTTATCCCACTTCCATTGGGGAATTGGAAGGGGATTTAACAAACCTGTTGGCACTTGGTGTTCATCTTTGACTTGCTGACATGTCAAACACTTAGACACATACTCAGTCACATTTCTTTTCATTCCTTTCCACCAATAAAACTGTTTCAAGTCCTGGTACATCTTATTACCTCTAGGATACATGGTAAATACCGTATTATGAACTTCAAATAGAAACTTTTTCTTTAGCTCTTTATCATCTGGGCACACATAATTTGTTCTGGAAATACAAACTTCCAGCTTCTTTCATTGAAAACTCGGTCTCGTCACCATCTCTAACCATACGTAACTTTTTGTAGCTCTTCATCATTTTCTGCGCATACATAATCATTTGTTTTAAAAGCGGGTTGCACTTCTAGTTGAGCTAACGCTGGCTCCATCACTGCTGGTCTCGATCAACTGTCTTGTGGTGACATTGCTACCCTTTGTCTTTATTAACCGGCTACTACATTAGCCTTTCCGGGGTGGTAGTCTATGATGCAGTCATAATCCTTGAATAACTCTAACCACCTCCGTTGTCTCAAATTTAACTTTTTCTACATTAGTAAGTACTTGAGACTCTTATGATCGGTGTAAAATCTACACTTTTCCCCGTATAAGTAGTGTCGCCATATTTTCAAAGCAAACACTATCGCAACCAACTCTAGGTCATGAGTGGGATAATTTTGTTCATGTGGCTTCAACTGCCTGGATGCATAAGCCACTACTTTCCCATCTTGCATTAACACACATCCCAAACCAATGCCTGAAGCATCACTGTATAAGGTGTACTCTTTTCTCGAGGTAGGTTGCGTCAATACTGGTGCTTCAACCAACATTTCTTTCAACTATTCAAAACTATTCTAACATTTATCTGACCACTCAAACTTTACTCATTTCTTGAGTAATTTAGTGAGTGGAGAAGCTATGACAGAGAAGCTCTTCACAAATCTTCTATAATATCCTGCTAAGCCCAATAAACTTCTCACTTCGGTAACACTTTGGGGCGGTTTCCAATTCACACGGCTTCCAATCTTAAGCGGGGTCCAACTCCTATACCCTCGCGAGACACAATATGGCCAAGGAATGAAACTCCTTTGGCCAAAAATCCACATTGCTAAAGCAGCATACAACTTTTCTCTCTCAAAGTGCATGGGACTATTTTCAAATGTTGCTCGTACTCCACACTCATCCTGGGAACATACCAATATATCATCGATAAAGATCCGCGACAAAGCCCAGTCTAAATAGGGTGAAGCACCCTGTTCATGTAAAATCCATGAATGTTGTCGTTAAATTAGTCAGCCCAAATGGCATTACCAAGAACTCACAATGGCCATATCGGGTTCATCTTTATTTTCGGCCACATCGACATCTTTCACTCTTAGTTATTCGTACCACGATGCGGAGTCTATCTTTGAAGACACCAGCCTTTTAAGCGGTCAAAGAGATCTTCAATTCTCGGCAATGGGTATTTGTTTTTTCAACATCACCTTATTGACTTTCCGATAATCAATGCACATCGTAGGAGTGCCATCTTTCTTTCACGAACAAAACGGGTGCACCTACGGGGAAACACTAGGTCGGATAAACCCTTTGTCCGAGCTCTTGTAGTTGAATCTTTAAGCTCTTTGACTCAGTTGGAGCCATCTGTATGGTGCCACTGAGAAGTAGAGTCGTTCCGTTAAAAATCTCAATAGATAAATCCACTTCTCTTACAGGTGGAATACTAGGTAATTCTTCAGGAACACATTCGAAAAATCTTTCACAACCAGAATGTTTTCCAATTCTATTTGACCTCTTTTAGAGTCAAGCACCAAAGAAAAAAGGCTTCACAACCTTTTCTTAGCAATCGTCGGGCTTGCATAGCTGAAATTACATTTGACACGGATCCAGATTGGATACCATGTACTGTTACCTTTGACAGGTCAGAACATTTAAGCCTTACTCATGAAACGGAAAAGCAAGTAGATTAGCAGAAAACTCCCTATCATGGGTCATTAGGTGACAATTCTTATACACTCGGTTAACTCTGACACTATGCCCCAGGGGACTAGTAACAAGCATATCATATGGTAATTGCTCTACTGATGGCATTCTATCAAACACATGTTCGATACAGATATACGAATGAGTAGAGCCAGGGTCTATCAAATCATGCATCTCAATATCATAAAGAGAGAAATTACCAATAATCACTTCAGGAGCATCCTGATCCTCATGAGCCTTCATAGCATAAGCTCGTGCTGGGGTTGTAGGCATAGGATGATCCACTATCTCTAACACTGTACCTCCACATCCCTTATGTTGAATCGGGCCACCTCGACCCCTACCTAGATCCCGAGTTGAAGGTGGTGCAACAGATCTCCCTCTTCCACTACCTTGCAAACTCCTATTATCCCCTGACTCTTAGGGACAATTCGCTATCAAGTGTTCAGTGCTTACACTCCCAGCGTCTCCACGTAATAATCTACACCGCCAGTGTAGTCTATGGCATGAGGGCACTTCAGACTTCTCCTTGTCGGTTGAAACACCTACAAGAGCTTGTTTTGCTGGCACTTCCCTTGTCTTCTACCTCTTGTAGCCGAACCCTGTACTGACTCAACTTGGGACTCTCTAGCTCTTTTACCCGAGGGGGAAGAAGCTCCTTTAAAAAGCTTTCTCTTCTGAAATCTTTCTCTACTGCTTGCCTTAGATTTCTCCACTTTCATTGCTGCTTGAACCAACTGATAGAAATTTACTTGTTGGAGTACTATCACAGGCGCCATATATCTTTTTATGGACTCTTTTAGTCCATCCTCCAAGCAATACACTGCCCAGAAATGCCTCGGTGATGACCAACTTCCCAGTACATACTTGAGGCAGTGAATTCTTTCTCATATTATTGCGATAAGTTCATTTGCTTCAAATTCGAGGCTGCACTTGGACTCTTTATACATATCGGGCCCGCGGACTTTGCCTTGAACTCTTGGGCCGAAGAACACGCAGTCATGGGATTTGATCAGCCAGACTTCTCGGCGATAGTTTTCCACCAATCATATGCCTCACTCTGTAATAGTGAGACTGCACATGATACTCTCTGATCAAGAGGGAATCTAACTTCCTTTAATATTCTTTGTAACCTTTCTAACCAGAATTAAGCTTTATCGGACTCTTCCATGTTTGTCCCATGGAATTCCTTAGCCCCATGTCTTCTTACCATATCTATAAGAGCTTTCGGAGCTGTCAATCTCTCTAACACCCAAGCCATGTCTTGAGATATCCTCAACAAAGCTTCATTTGGTTTGGCTGGGACATGACTCTCACTTTTGAAAGATTCGAGAAGGATCAGGCAAACAACCTTGATCTCTAGGTTAACACTCTCATTTGCTTCTTATTTGGTTGGAGAACGATCCATCTATACAAAACACAAGGACATCCACATCAGTCAACACATTACTAACCACATGTTTTCTATCATATACTCTATTCGGGCCGCCCTAAACTGGGCTCGATGCCATAATTATGGCGCCCCTTCTCGATCAGGCCCAGTTAGGCGGATCGAGCACCGATGCAGGGTCTTTCTGTTCACTAATCTTATAAACTTAGAACTTTATAAACTTTTTCATTACTATATAATATTTAAACATTTAGCTTGTACCATATTTTGTAGCATTGTATTACAAAATATATACAAACTCATATATGGAAGTGTTGACATTTACAATATTTACATTGCTTTCAAAAATGAGTACATATCTGAAAATAGAGCAAAGGTCTTCCAGTGGGCATTTAGTGATGCATGACCTTTGACTGCTGATGTGGATTGTCATGTCCTCTTGTGACGCCCCAAATCCGGGTGTTCGTTGACTACCCGTCAACCCGCGGAATACTAGTGGATGTCGGGTTACCCGACGCCACTCATGAAAATCGGGCAGAGTCTCCTTTGTACGGGGGCTCTACTGAAATGCAACTGCACTGTGTATAACCTATCCCAATATACAATGACCACATAGGTCTCATATACAACTATACGGTAAAATGACCTCTTGAATTTGCATTATGCTCACAACATATATCTACGACTATCGATAATCCCTTACATGAGTAAAGCGACCACTTAGAACCATAATGTCTCATAAAACATCCCAACTATATATCATAGTTACAAGGGGACTAATGATCTCTTAGCTACAACACATATATTAAATGAAAAACATTCTAATACATGCAGAAACCATCAAAGCCCACATTACGGCTTTCTTACAAGCGACCTCATGATGAGCGGTCTCCTCGCCGCTCCTTGTTGCACGTAAAATGGTATCCTCGGCGGGGTGAGCTAATGCTCGATGAGTGGAATCACCTAATTGGGCTCTCTCCACTAGGAGTGCATGTACAATGTTCCAAAATAAACACACATTCAGCCAATGCATGATCCTGCTTGGATATCTGGCCCCGGGTAATTACCATGCCAGGGTCCTCCATAGACTCCCTCACACACCTTACAAATACGTGTGAGAACCATTATTTTTCTATTTGTGGACAGCCTCGATGTATATATCCAATTGGGCCGACTCCGACGATTGATATTTTGTATGGTCTACCCCTCACAGTGCACCTCGGTGGGCCGTCTTCGACGATTGATATTTTAATATGTGGAGTCTCAGATCATTATTATTTTGACAACCCCTCAGAACCATTCTCACAAAGAAATTACCTCATGCACTCACTCTTATCGTCTAAGTGCTAGTGCATATAAGGAATGCATGATACCAATTTCCATTTCAATTACATAACACATGAAAATATATAATCATGCATATATTCCTAGCATAATTTAATCACACAATCATGTTATGTAATTTCACATTTCCATACTCCAAAATTAGCTCACTTGGGCTAATGATCAAAACACGAGCAATTCAACTTGAATCACTTTCGATGACATTGACTTTCACGGTATTTTGTGAACACTATTCTCGGGAATAGTACCAAAACCCTCGGTTACTATTCTGACAAATCACCAATCTGCAGTTTACTTAGTGAACTGCGAATTTCCACTGGCCATTTGACCTTTTTCACATCAAAGCCATAACACTTGATTGCACAACCTTAGCCCAATTCGACCCATGGGCGGAGTCACGGACTGTCCACATGGAGATTTCAAAAATCAACACCTCGGTTCCAAATTTGGAACCGATCAAGCCTCCGGCCTCATTCAGCTCAAACATTAACAAAGTACTTAAATAAAGAATAAAACACGAGTACGGAGAAACCTCTCGGGTTTGTGAAACTCCACATAAATCCAGTGCCGCAGACCTCTGCGTGGGAACAACTTTCCTTCTTGCTTCGAAGGATTTCGATGGTCAGATTTGCTAGAAATCTAGAGAGAAATGCTCTCTCTCTCTAAAAACATCCTAAACGGCAACCCACTATAAATCCTCCTCCTCTCCACGTTTTCCTCTCTTTTTCCATTTTGTAAGAGACAACACTATGCATGTTTTGTCTTTTAGTGCCATTTAAAATTTAAGTAATGACCATTATGTCCCTTCTTTTCCTAGTTTTGATACTCGGCACTATCTCGGCCGTTCCTTTCCCTCATTTCTCTACTCATGCCTCATAAGTAACATTAGTACATGTTATAAGTGACTTTCGTCACATCACATGTTTAACCAGCGATAAGCCCATTTACTCGGCGATGCCAACCGGCTGTCTCTTGGGGAATTCTACTAGAACACTGCGTAGTAGCTAGATTTCGCGAGACGATTCCAATGGTGAAATCCGTTTCGTCATCCGAGATCTAAATAATAAATTTTGGATTTTTAACCGAAATTACAATTTTACCCATTTTCCAGAAATTGAAATTTCTCGGGTCTTACACCTCTGGTTTCCTCTTCTGTATCTATACGGATGAAAACACTTGTGCTAAGCTTTACGCTTAGTGGGAATTAATACATATGTACGACCTCTACTAAGGGTCACCACACTTCTATACAAATGCATATACTTATAACACATATAACATTTACATATACTTATCATTTCTCATATATATATATATATATATATATATATATTTCATAACAAGTTTCATTTCTTATCATATTTCATATATTTTCCATGTCATCTTGTACTTTACTTCATACATTCTTATAGCTGTATCACATCGTTGCATTATGATGTTATCTTACCATGCTCGTGTCGTATCATTTTACATATACTTGTCATTTTCTTTTGTGTTTCGTATGCTGTCGCGAGTGGATACGGGAAATAAGCTGTATGTACTGAAGAGTCTTATCCTTTGTATGGGGCAGGTGATCTGTATGACTCAAACGGACCGCTATAATGATCCAAGCGGGATCTGTAATCATCGACGAAGCGGGGCCTCGATGTCTTATGGCGTATCTTCATGACAACTATATCCACATAAGGCATTTTTATTTATACTTCTTAGGGTTACAGCGGAGCCAAATAAATTGTGTATTTTATGTTCGGTACATACTAGCATATTCAGAATAATTGTTTGTCATCAGGTAATTATATCACGATATTCCTGATCGTTTATTCGTATCTTTGCATTTTTCATATCTCATTATATGCATGAATAAATATGGTTATTTTATATACTTATGAGCTATTTACTATAATTCTAATTTCATCAAGCTATATATATATATAGATGAATTTTAGGCTAAAGATTTCCATAGAGTCGAACACGAAAATAGTTTTAGAAAATCATGTCGGTATCCAGCAATCCCAAAATTTCAACCCAGCGTCAGAATAATCTGAAATTGATACGGTGTTTGGAAATAGTCAGAAAATTCTAAAAATTCTACTTGTAGATCTAAAATTTTGGAGGTTTAGTTTTAGGCCTTTCCATGGCCTCTAAGTAAATCTCAAGCCAGTCAAATAACAGCTAAGATGAAATACTTGTAGGAAATTCTATCTCTCTCTTAGAGTTTGTGGCTTATTTAGATTTGGTGTGCTTGTGGCTGCTAGCTGCGTGAACCAACATTTCTACTAGACAAAAATCTACGGTTGATTTTAAGTAAATCTTAAAAGAGAAAAACGAAGAGAAAGAAAAAAAAATCTTACTTTTAACTCTCCCACATCTCAAATTATTGATATTTATCTTTTTATTATTATTATTATTATTTGGATCGTAGTTCCTTATTGCCTCAATTTCGAGTCAGTTCTAGGAAATTTTTAATTTTCTTTAGGTTCATTTATTTTAAAATGAAACAGTACAATCGTTCTTGTTTTGAGATTTTTCGTAAAAATGCTGTGGCATGAAGTCACGACAACTTATCACCCTAGAAAATGCATCAAAATATTTGACATGCCGGGGTGGGCCGAAACTTTTAAGGTCATTTAGATTTCGCGAGGCAATTTAGCCTTGATTTGTTTATGTTTTGGGGAATCTAAGAATTTTCTCGCTTTCTGAACCGTTATGGTAATTTATTATTATTATCCTTTAACTAGTGAAGTTTCCATGATTTGTACTTTGCCTCTCCACTTTCCTTAATTGAAAAAGTGTCGCAATTCTTTGAAAACACAATTTCTACTTGCATACGATCTTTTATTCTTATGTCATTTGGGTCCTTAATTGGCAGAGATTTACCAATTTACCCTTGACTTTGTATTAATTAAGTTTCAACATTTTTATTCAGAAAAAATAACCATTCTTTATTATACAACGTATTTATAAAAGCGGTAGGGTATAATTTGAAGTGTCTATGAGATGCTTGATGCATGAGAAGGTTTGCCTAGGGTAATTGATAAAAAGCAGCAAACATAGCCATGATTCTATACATTAAAACAGGCTTCCCACCACAAAGATGTGAATGGGAAGGCTCTTTTGAGGCATGGTATGGGTTCAAGCCTAATATGAAAAATTTGAAAA
The DNA here is from genome assembly GCA_016808115.1 of Tetrastigma voinierianum. Lineage (NCBI taxonomy): Eukaryota > Viridiplantae > Streptophyta > Magnoliopsida > Vitales > Vitaceae > Tetrastigma > Tetrastigma voinierianum. The sequence continues at coordinate 52,446 of JAEQBH010008975.1, forward strand.
TATTTGGTTGTTTGTGTTTTACTCATGTGCCACATATCAAAAGGGACAAACTCGATATGAACCGAGCATTTTTATAGGCTACAACACTTTATCCAAAGCCTATAGAAATTTTCAGCCTTAACCTGGAAAGATTCTAATAAGCAGAAACGTGGTGTTCATGGAGGATGAAGCGTGGGACTGGAATTCAGAAAATGAAAAAGGAAAAGCTCCTGTTAATTTACAGCTAAATGAAAATGATGTTGATGACCAACCTGTTAGAGGAACCAGATCACTTGAAAGACATCTATGCCAGTGCAATGTAGATGTAATCAGACCAGTTGGATTTCAAGAAGCAATGCAAAACAAAAAATGGTTTCAGCCATGGAAGAAAAGCTGAGCATGATTGAGAAGAATCACACATGGCAACTTGTGCAAAAGCCTTAAGATAGAAAAGTTATTGGAGTTAAATGGGTTTTCAGAACAAAATTCAATGTTGATGGGTTAGTAAACAAGTACAAAGCCAGACTTGTAGTGAAGGGATACACACATGTATTTGGTGGATTTTCAGAGACTTTGCTCTAGTGGCCAGGCTTGATAACTATCAGTTGCTTTGCTGTAGCAGCGCAAAGAAAGATGGAAATATTTCAGTTAGATGTAAAATCTGCTTTCAGTAGCTCTTAAAGGATGAAATTTTTGTAGAACAACCTGATGGTTTTGTTGTGTAGGGGCAAGAAGACAAAATTTATCTACTGAAGAAAGCGTTATATGGACTTAAGCAGGCTCTAAGAGCCTGGTACAGTCGGATCAATGATCACTTGATCAGCTTAGGCTTCCATAAAAGCTTAAGTGAGGCAACTCTCTATGTAAAAGATGAAGGCATTAACATTATCATTATTTATGTTTATGTTGATGATCTTTTAGTCACAGGAAACAATCAAGAGCTTATTAATGAGTTCAAGTCTGAAATGTTTAAGCAATTTGAGATGACAGGCTTGGGATTGTTGACCTATTTTTGGGTTTGAAGTAAGGCAGCTAAGGGAATCAATTTTCATAAGTCAAGAAAACCATGCCAAGGGAAATTTTGAAAATTTCATATGGAGAATTGTAAGGCTATAGAAACCTCAATGCAAACAAAGAGTTTTAAAAGATGGATCCCCAAGTGACTGAGAATCTTTACAAAAGCCTAATTGGTTGTCTCATGTACCTCCCAGCTTCTAGGCCTGACATAGTGCAAGCAGTAAGTCTTCTGTCCAGATTTATGCATTGTGCAAGTGAAGAACACATGCAGGCTGCCAAGAGAATTCTCAGTATGTTAAAGGAACTGTTGATTATGGCATTAAGTATGCTAAAACTGATCAATTTCAGCTGGTTGATTTTTCTAACAGTGATTGGGCAGGTTCAGTTGATGATATGAAGAGCACAGATGGTTTTTGTTTCAGCCTTGGTTCAGGTGTAATCAGTTAATTGTTCAAAGAAGCAAGAAATTGTTACTCAAAGTACAACATAAGCTGAATTCATTATTGCAACAGCTGTAGCAAATCAAGCCATCTGGTTGAGGAAAATACTAGAAGATTTGTGTCTGAAGCAGCAAGAATCAACACAAATATTTGTTGATAATCAGGCCGCTATTTCAATCTCCTCTAATCCAGTGTTTCACGGCAAGACAAAGCATTTTAATATTAAGTTTTACTTCCTTAGAGAAATTCAACAAGAAGGTGAAGTGAAATTGATTTACTGCAAATCAGAAGATCAGATAGCTGATGAATTTACTAAATCATTGCCTAAAATCAAGTTTGAAGAACTGAAGACAAAGATGAGAATTTACAGCATCAAAGGCAAGGAGGAGTGTGAAGATTGTGCCATAAAAGCTGCTATAATTTCGGTTGAATACGTCAAAGATACAGCTGAATAGTTCCAGATTGAAAACCATAATTTTAGGAACTGTTTTGACATTTTTTAACTGTTATTTGTTAGTTGCTAAAGTTTAGCTAGTATGTTGCCTTTATTCTGATTTTTTGTTAAGAAGTATTTGTATTTAAGTACTTCATCAGTCAATAAAAAAGAAGTATGATATCTTCAAAACCTTCAAGTTATATATATTTTTACCAATAGATAAAAAAATAATAATAATTAGACTCGAACTTGACTTGAAATCAACTTGAAATCGACTCGGTTAAGCTCATGAGTAGCTCGAGTTGAGTATTATGATACTCGAATTTGACTCGACAAACTACTTGATTTGATAGAACTCGATTTGATTAATATGTCGAATTGAGTATTTTACAAGTCAATTTCGAGATACCCCACGAGTAGCTTAGACTCGTTTACACCTCCCTTCTTTGAACTGTGTATTTCTCTTATCCATGTTTTAGCTAATAGTACAGCACAACTGTCAATGAATCATTCATTTATTCGCTTTCTGAGGATCATCAATGACTGAATCCGGTTTATTCAAGAAGAAAACAGAATCCCAATTTTTTTAGACAGGAACTGTTGAATCAACAAGATCTAAAATACAAAAACGAAACAGACAGAATATCAATAGAACTTAATAACAAACAGTAAGCAAATCCATTGTATGTGAGTCTCTGGAGGGCAATGAGCAGGGCGAAAAGCCAAGGGACCTGCAGAATAAACCACAACCTCCCAATCCTTTCTGAACAATCTCTTGTTCTCGTAACGAAGTGGGGAACCATAAAGGCCATTGTTGACATTGGAGAAAAAGTTGCAGTTCTCTAGAGGCGACGAAACAGGCTTCACATGGCAGGAATGGAGAGGATGATCAAGAACATTATGGCTCATCTTGAATCCATCAAGCTCAGCATAGAAGTAACCATTTCCATCGGTCTCGAAAGCTTTGTAGAAGATGACATGATTCTTGTGGTTTTTGCAGGTGACACTGATTTTGGCAGCAGGGATAGGCTCAGCCCCAGTTAATGACCATGATCCGAACCGGTCACAGCTCTGGCAGTAGACCATGCCTTCCACCACCACTGCCGCCGTCTCGTCGGCAATGGTGACTGACGGGAAGGCGGCCAAAGAGAGGATCAGAAGAAGAAGGAAGGATGAGAGGAAAATCTTGAGTTGGCTGGCCTCCATGATTGCTGGAAAAATGGTTAGAAGCTTTGAGGTTTGAAGAATATGAGTGTGTAGGAATTAGGATGAATTAGATGATGGGAAGGGTTTCTATTTATAGTATATATTGTATTCAGCTGAATAGAAGTTTTCATCTACGTGAATCCCACTATGCTTCATACAACGTGAAGACAGCCCACCCTTTTTTCTAATTCATAGTTGCAATCATGACTAATATTTTTATGGCTTGTTCCTCCTAGCTGTATATACAGAGTTTGAGAAAAAATAAAAAAAAAAAAAAATATATATATATATATATATATATATATATATATATATATATATACCTATATATATATATATATATATATATATATATATATATATATATATATATATATATATATATACACATACATTGTGACTTTCATAATCAGTTTTTAAATAAAGTCGTGCAAACAGTGGTTGAAGTTCAGATAAAGGAAGAAAGAGCTTTTAGATTCTTAGAAACCAATTCAAACATGAACCTTATGACCCATTCTTGTCTTTTTGGATAAGTAAGAATTAAGTATGAAAAAAAACAACCAAATGGGAGAGGAAAAAAGATCAAAACAAAATAAATATTTGGTTAAAAGGTATCAAATAATCAAAAAATTGTGATTATTACCATTTTCATTTTTTTTCTTGAAAAATAAATAACTTATTATAGACAAAAGTACCATTTCGGATTTTAGGTATTAAGTTGTGTCTTGTAAAATAAAGTGTTATTTTTACAAAAAAAAAAAAATAAAAGCGTTATTTTTACAAAAAAAATAAAAAAAGTATTTTAGTTAAAATTGAAACACGGTTGAATTCCTCTCCTTCCAACTGTCTAAAAAATATACAACGGAACAGTTAACCAAATCTATTGCCCATGAAAGAACCATGTCAGAAGATAAACATGACTCTAATAGAAAGAAGAGAGGATCCAAGATACACCAAAAAGAGAGAGAGTTAGGTGCAAGTAATCCATGAGCGTGTTTGGTTATTGTTTTTAAAAACTGTTTTTGAGAATAGTTTTTTAAAATACAAAAAACATAATTTTTATGTTCTTTGAAATCTGTTATTGTTATTCGAATTTAGTATTTTTTGTGTTTTTCAGAACAATAAAAATTAGAGACGAAATGTGTTTTTATTGTTTTCTTTTTTCTCATTGTTTTTGAGAATAGAAAACAGTTTTAAAGCAAGGCCGGCTTATGTCAGTATCTTTTGGAATGAAGTAGAATGTATCAACCAATTCTTCTCCTCTTTGACAAAGAAAACATCTATGGCTCCGGAACCTAAAAAGTTATAGGAAAAGGAAAAAAAATGTTAAGGAAAATGATTTTTTCTTGTTTCTATTGTTCCACGATGGAAAATATAAAAGAAAAAAAAATCAAATATAATAAAAAATTTACATATTTTTAAATTTAACTAGTCGCTTTTAATAATAGGAATAATAAACCAAAATAAGTTTAGATATTAAACATATAAAATTAATTTATTATATTAAGTTTCAAACTCATTTTTATATTTTCACCCGATTTTTTCCATTAGCATTTTAATTCTATTTTCTATTATTTTCTTTCATTTGTTATTTTACAGGTTTGATCAATGTGGCCCAGAACCCTCTTCTAATTTGATATAGAGTAAGAGTTTTCCCAACCTCCGGCAAAATAAGTCGAGAACTTACTTTATCAGCGTTTCGAGTTTTAAATTGAAATCTTTTATTTGAAAAAAATTATTCTCGAAATCACATTATAAGCTCAAACAGCGGCAAATTGAATTTTTATCGAATATCGTTATTAATATATGAAATTAAAATTACATCGAATCTTAGATTTATCGTAGATATGGCCAGTGACGTTTGATAAAAATTCCGTCTCAGCGTAGTAACTTGACGGCGTTCGATAAAAATTTGATTGTAGGTTTTATGGGCGGTAGGGATTTTAGTCTTGTCCTGCATTAGTGATGCTATTTTGGGCATTAATTTGAGTTAAAATCTAATTTTATAATTCTTTTTTTCAAAAGAATTATTTGAGTCTAAAACTATCACATTTCGCTCCTCTGTTCATGGTGGCGGCTGCAACACTTTTTAAGAATTCCATTAATTTCTATTAAGTTGAGATGGTTCAAGAAATGCAAGTTGGAGCAAAAGACAAAAAATTAGGAGCAACCCCATAAAAGGCAGCTGTGAAAGAAAATAACAATTAAAAAAAAAAAAGAAAGAAAGTGGTGGGAAATGAGACAAAGGATGACTCCATTAGAATTCCATTCTTGTGTTTTTTTTTTTTTTGTTCTTCACATTGCAGCCAGCAGCCAGCAGCCATGCATGAACAAAAGAAGTTGGATTGGGTAAATCAAAATAGGAAATGATACAACAAATAAAAAATTAAATAATTTTCACAGAGTACAGAAAGATTGCTGTGTAATCTCTCGCAGCTAGCATTGAACAGAAAAACAGAGCTTTCTCTTTTCTTTTTTTTTCTTTTTTTTTTTCATGTGCACTCTGAAAGACAAATTTTGAACAGAAAATACCACAACAAGTGGGGTTCACCATTCATTTATATACAAGAACCACGCAATTACCTCTACACTAAAGGCGACAGATTCTGTGCCTGAGAAAAACTACTCTCAAGGATAAAAATATTTTCATATCATACTTTACAATGACACCTTCATCTCTTAGCTTGCTTCTGTGGACATTATCTCAAGCTCTGCCCACCACAGAGGAGAAAGCTTGGGGATTGCTCCATCAGGAGCTACATTGGTGATTTCTCTCATTCTGGCAGTGATTTCTGTCATTGCTGGTCTTTGTTTCGGGTCTGGGTTTACACATAATTTGATTACTTCCCTGATACTCTCTAGTTGCTCCTCTTGGAAGGATTGCAGTGTTGGATCCACCATTTCTTTAATGGATTGGTCTATCTGCAAATAGTCCGATGCCCAGTCCTCAAGCGAGCCATTGCCCACCGAGTAGGGGAGCCTGCCAGTCATCATTTCGAACAAAATTACGCCAAAGCTGTAGATATTACTTTCTGGGTCTGCTGATACTGCCATGGAAAGCTCCATTCTGGGTGATTTCGTCTCAGTGGCAGTCATCACATTCCAGACACTGAAATCTGAGACCTTGGCTGCATAGTCTTCAGCGAGATTAACAGCTGAAGAATTCAGATTTTCGTGGACTATAGGCGGGGTCAATTGGTGGATATGGTTAAGGTAATATGCGATGCCCATTGCAACTCTCAGCCGCATTTCCCAGTTCAAATGCTCAGCTTCTTTTACTGCAGGATTCACCAGATCAGAGATTTAGCTCTAAGCAAATAGTCAACAAAAGGATAATGGCATACGGAAAATAAATATCCTTAAACAAAGACATAAAATATTCCTGGTCATAATTATGCAGATATCTTAATATCCCATTCAAGAGCTCATCAGCAAGATTGACAGCAGACTGCAAACCTCGGTTCTGTTCGTTTTTTTCCCTTTCCTGGCACATTTCATAACTAGATGCCTCAAATGGGAAGTTGCCAAGTCATAGACACAAGAAGATTCCATGGGTTTCAGAAATAAAGAATTTGCTAATGATAATATTGTGATAAACAGTCGAATGAACACGTTCGCAACCCTAAAGTCAACTATGCAAAATTGCAAATTGAGTCTTTAGAAATTTTGTAATAGAGAGTATACAACTTGCACAAGCATTTTGGGCTGACCAAGTCAGTGGCGATGTGAATAGGTCATTGCTGATTCTTGTATGTCATAGCCACAAAAATTTGAATACAAATTTTTATCAGAAGAATTTTTCTAACTTAATTCTGGTGGCTCATGAGGTTCAACCAAAACCATTATATTAGTTAATGTGGTGTAAAGGATGATTTCTCAAGTAAGTCAAGAATACTTATCTGCAGGCTCTAAATATAGAGTAACTTGCCAAGTTATATGCTGACCAAATTAAAGTCGTATGAAAATGATGTGAAAAAGAATTTGGTGCTTACTATGCAAATGTTCAAAAAGTGTTCCATTTGGAGCATATTCAAAAACCATCATTCTGGTGAAAGGTTGCTCTTCTTCACAATATCCGAGTAGGTTGACAAAATTCTTGTGGTTCACTTTTGATAACATTTCAATCTGAAACCACAACCAAAGAACATGTGAGGACAACCAAGATGAATCAAAACACAAAGTTTAGAAGATTTAATCTCTCAAGTACCTTCTTTCTGAACTGTACTTCCAGATTTTTGGACCAATCTTTGGAAGATGTCACTGCAGCAGATGTCATGGCTATTTCAACTCCGCTAGACAATGTTCCTTTGTATACAGTCCCTATTGATGAAGAAGCAATTACATTGCTGAAGTCCTCACAAGCTGTTTGAGCTCAGACTCTTCTTAAACTTTTGGTACACAAATCACGAGATCATCGGGTCATGCATGAATGAAGCACAGAACCAACGAAGCATTAAGATGAACATGAGCAGTGTGCAGAAAACGAAGGGGGCACGGAACAATTGCAGTTTACAATGCCTTCTGAAGTTTTGCCATAATCCTGTAGCCCAAGGATTAACAGTGGCCACTTTACTGGTTCTAAAGAAATATATGCAAATAATGCAAATGAAAACAAGTAGAGGACCACCTATTGCACTGACCAATAGCAGAGTGCGGTGTGGATTTGAATTACTGGAAAGGCTATTTGAGGGAGTAGAGGAATTTGGGCTTGATGATGGTGGTGCAGGTGTTGTGGTAGAATGATTGGGTGCAAATGGAGTTGGCAATGGAGAAGGTGAAGGTGAAGGTGAAGGTGAAGGTGAAGGTGAAGGTGAAGGTGAGGCGTGCGAAATTTCAGACCGTCGTCGATCAAGTAATCTACGATGAACTACATCTTCCAGTCGGTCAGTGTTCCTAACAAAAATAAGAGGCATTTATCATATTTAGTCAGATAAGTAATAAAGTGCGAAAAGAAAAGAAAAGGAAAGTTAAAAAAAAAAACAAATTTGATATTTTTGCAATGATTGCAATGACATACCATGAACAGGATCCTCCATGCGAGGATGAAACTTTTGCAATATTAGATAGCCGGTTCTCATCCACTTGAGATTCTGATAGCATTACTAGCTCATGAATTCGAGGAGGTAAGCTACTTAAAAGGACATTGTTGTCCAGCAGACTGCAGAACAACCAGAAAGCTGAATTAGTGCATGTATGGAGAAAGATGGAAATAATCTAAATCAAAGTGCTTGGTATTATCAACTAACAGGATTGTTAGAGACAGATTATTGCCAAGGTTAGCTGGGACTGGCACGACGAGGTTATTGTATCCCAAGTCCAATACCTCCAGCTCTTTCAGCTCTCCAATCTCTTCGGGGTAAGTCCCAAGAAAATGAGTTGTTCACGTAAAATACACCAGAAACAACAGAATGAAAATCATGCACAAAAATTTAAAGAAAGTGAAAGTCAAACAACAAAAAGACTAATATATGCTTACATAGACTTTATGTGAACCAGGCTCCCTAGCTCTGGTGCCAGTGTTCCTCTAAGACAAAGATCTTTCAAGTTCCTGCAATTGGTAGATGTGTAGTTTCAGAATGATAAGAACATTTTAGCAGTAAAAGGGAATTTTTTTCATGACCGAGAAATCATATGTAACCAACAAGATAAGCTATGAAACCAATATAAAGAAGTGCTATAGAAATTCTTGATGGATATTCCTCAGTGAACAATGCTGCAGAACTTTAGAAGCCAGTGAATGGTTGGGAACCATAAAAAATGAAAACGGAAGGTAGGCTGGTGCCAAACCTAACCTCTCAAGACCATGTCCAAATGTTCCAGATGTTGAAAAAGCTCTCTCAAAGGTAAAAACAAAAAACTACAACTGTGGGCTCTTAAATCTCCTTCTTACTTCGACACTTTGTTTCATTTTTCATGTTTTCATATTTCTTTCTTGATCATTTCTGGAAGGTCAAAATCATCAAGCCAGCAATTTGATACCTACCACTATTGTCAGATGGAGCAAATATATGTTCTTTACATACATCTTTTATTTAGTACTTACCTAAAAATCAACTTGCATTTATTCAGTATCACAAGGACTGAGATCTAAGCCCATTATCGCAATGAGAAATACCGTGCTCTACATCTAACATCGGAAACATTGTTACACAAGCTAGAGCATGGTTCTTGGTTCCAAACACCTTCCTAGAGGAATTTAACTGGTCATACAAATCCAATTAATCAGGTTCCAAAAAATTAGCACCCAAATCACACAAGACCCTCATCCTCTCTAGCTGCCCTGAATTTTATCATCTCAGCTTGTTCTGCCTACCTCAAATCCTCCAAAAATTGATTCGCAAATAATCATATTCTTGTAAATAACCTAGTTTCATTTCCGAATTCCAGAACCCCATTTTTAATCATGTTTTCCAGCAAAAGAAAATACCTAAGAAAAAGAATTTGGACACTGAAAATGCCAAATAATGAAATCAGATCAAAGCCAAACTTCATTTACAAATTCAATAGCTTTTGGAGCTTGGGAAAGTCAAATATTCTGCCATTGATTTTCAGAGAAGAATCACTTACAATATCACTACTTTCCCATCGGAGCACTCCACTCCAAACCACGAACAGGGAGTAAGCTCTCCATCATCCCAATTTGCCAAAGCTCTGAATGGATCACTGACCACCCTCTCCCGAAATCTCAACAAAGCAAAACCTGCACACACCCAAACAAAGACTAAACTCAATTAAAATCCCAATAAATTCCGGATCTGCAACTAGGTCTGGACTCTTTGCAACCAAACACACCCACAAAACTAGAAAAACCACCCGGCCACCTTCGTCATTGAGACCAACAAAACCCCAGAGGAGATTCTGATACAACAGACACAGAATCACCACCATCAACACTCCCAGCCGAGGCTTCCCTCTCTCCCCATTCCTAACCACCAAGCTCCTCTGCAGCACTTTGAACACGAGACGACTTCAACTCAGATCAAATAACACCAAAACGAACCCAAAAATCAGCCTTTCCAGACGAGATATAGAGATTCCAAAAGTTGGGTCGCGTTCTTTCGGGCTGGATAAGACCAGCCTGAGTTCAAGCTTTTGAAAACGCGTGAACCCCAAACCTTTTTCTTTTCTTTATTCTTCTTCACGCAACACGAAATTTACCAGACTCAGCATCCCAAAGAACAGGTGAAGGGCTAGACGATATCCATACGCCGGCAAAACGCGTTTCGTCCATCTGTTTCCGGCCGTGCCGCCGACGCCTTCTCGGGAAAAAATCGGTGAATTTTATATCTGAATACAAAGAGTGATAAAAGCTCGAATTACGAAGTCAGCAAAGCCTTTGTCGTGAATCAGTCCTGAGCTGCCACGTAATTTTTTTATTTTTATTTTTTTTGGTGGGCGGGTTGGCGTAAACCATCAAATTATTGATTGGATATGGTAGCCTTTATTTCGCCTGTCAACAAACGCGGTCTTATTATTATTATTATTATTATTTTATTACTTATTATTATTATTAATTTGAAGAAGAAAATAAAGAAAATAAAGAAATACTAGATCGAAAGACATCAAATAATCCAAATTTGTAAATCCAATCATTTTCAAGTTTTTATTGAAAAATAATTTATTTTAAATATATTTTTATTAAAATGTAAAACAAATATGGATAAAAAGGTTAGGTTTATGATATTCATGTTCCATAAGGGTTTTTTTAGTCAAATCACCTTAAAATAAATCTAAAAACAAATTAATTAACATCCTGTTTCTTTATTTGAATTGAGCTTATAAATTAAAGTAACCAAATGGATAATATTTATCTGATACTATTAATAGAACGATTCAATCTTTATAAATTTGAACCAATGCAAGAAAATTTATTTTATAACATTTTAATACTTTCTGGAAATTAAATATAACATTAAACAACTCATATTCTTTTAAAGTAAGACATAGGTAAATATAAATTCTTAAAATGTACTTTTATTTTAAATTAAAAAATCAACTATTTTTTTAATAAATAAAAATAACCATTTATTCCCACTCATTGCCAATATATCTATTAATAAAATGGAAACATAACGAAATTAAATGCATTATGTGGTAGTTGGAGTTTAAGTAAGCTTATGAAATAGTGCTTGGAGTTTAAGATTTGAGGAATTCTGGCTTTGTCAGTATGTGATAGAAACATCGTTTTTATGAGTACATTTGAAACCACATGATAATTGAATACGAATGATATGAAGGCTTTACTTCAGTATGCTTTAAGTAATACCAGAACCTCTCGGCATCTGCCATGATCAAATGAAAATAAAATGGAAACAAATAAAAAATATTTTTACTTGCTTTTTTTTTTTTTAACTAAAAGGAAAATTTTTATTCATTATCAAGCTTCAAAACATCAATAATCAAAGCGGGAAGGTCTAAATGTCATACTCCCAATCCCAAACCAGACATAGCTTAAATGAGTATGGTGAAAAGAACTGGATTTGGATTGTCTTACAACAATTAAGGCCAAAACGGTCGATTATCTTTTTAAAAGCCAATACAATCTGTAATAATGAAGCAAAAACTTGCATCTCTAAAACTCAACGTTTCTGTCACGAAAGGAGTTAACACATTGGAATACTAGGCGTCAAATCGAACCACAACAAAATAACCATGACAATCGAAAGCCTGACCACTGAGCAGAATCATTCCACAAGCGAAGCAGCTCCAACATCTGACATTCACATTTAGCCATCAGTGATGAATTACAGTAAATTTACGTAAGTTGATGATGCTCGAGCCTTATAAGGATTTTGTGTTGAATTTGAGATAATGTCTTCTTATTTCGAAGCAACGTATCGGCTGAGCCCAGGCCACAATGAAGCACTCTTCCTTTGGAAATGATAGAGTTATGGATTATTAAGCTGTATATAATCGATAAATTCTTTATTAAGATAGAGTTTTACTTAAGTACTTTCAAATGATAACCTTTTGCTTGCTTAGTAAATAAAAAATTAAAATGAATTATTTTCCAAATTGAGAAATTTATTTCTTATTTATTTATTTATTTTATGTTTTTGTAATAAACAACTAATATGGGAAGCACACACTAATGTTGACGTCTTGTACCAATTCCCATGGGGCCATGAATTGCCTGCCTTATATGTTATTTATTCTCACTCTCTCTCCTCTCTCTCTCTCTCTCTCTCTCTCTCTCTACAAATTATTTCCATTTCTATCTCCTTTCATACGCCATTGTTGACACCTGCCAGCCCAGCCCACATAAATTTTTCAATCTAAAAAATTATTTCAAAAAATAATTATCAACTAGTTGCAATTATTGGAGTACTCTTTCATTATCTTTAAAAAACCAAATTCATACAATTGTTTCTTAACATGTTTTTATTATTTTAAAATGTTGCTTCTAAAAACTAGTTATATAATATATAAAACGAGAGTAAAACTAAAACTCTTAATATAAGAGTATTTTTCAAATTTCTGAAAAAAAAGCTTTTCTCTTCTTTTTTTGGTTGGGGTATAAACGGTTTGGATAAATTGAATTTCAATTTGATATAATACATATGAATTTTGTATTTAAAGAAATGTTGCCTAAATTCAACCAAAATCATCATAAAAATTGGTAGATAATTCCTTTAAACTCAAAAATTAGGAAGGAAATTCTCAATGAGAAATGAGTTAGCTCACCTAAACATCAATACACTAAACAAAAAAAGTCAACTTCTATGAGAAGAAAATAAAATCAAACCTAATTTAGAGATGAGGTGTGGTGAAGATAGTAAAAAATAAAAGTTGCTACTTTGATAGCATACCAATTCAAAAAATTCCAAATAACAAAAGGCATATAAATGATGTGACCATCTTGAGTTTTGTGCTAGACATTTGAATGAGTCCAATGTGTAAATTTCTCATCAATTTACTTATTTAGTAGGACTGTAGGGGATAATATTCAAAGGAGGAAATTAAAATATGGTAGTGTGAGATGATGACATGACCAATGGAAGGAAAGTGAAATGAAAGGTAAGAGAGGACCAAGTCTTATGGGTATTATTAATCAATGAGTTAATTTGTTTGGTGGTGTTTGGTTGTGGGTAAAGTGATGGAAAATATTTGTGGGCTAAGACCTATCTTTTCAAGTCAATGAAGTTGTTTTGGCTAGATTTGATTGCCTTACTATCAAACTTTAAAATTTCTTTAGGCTTGCTTTTGCTTGTGGACATCTTTTTTTTTTTTGTAGAGAATGAATGGTTGTCATTTTTTAGTTTTCCTCTTACTAATTGTTGTCTTGGATTTGTGCAAATACGAAAAATGTTTTAAATATCTCCCACTTGGCAATCCGGTAGTTAAATTGAAAGATATCGTAAGACGATAAAAGCTATATACATGTAATTATTCCCAGGGTGGAAGGCTGAGTTAATTGATTAAGTTAAGAGATATCTTGCAAGTATATTTATATATGTTCGTTATTACATGTCTCTTGTGGCCTCATTGGTGGAGCCGGCATGTGTCCAGAATAGACAAATGCACCACTAAAAACCCAAATTTTCAATGACAATTAGGTTTAACAGTAAACTATTGTTTCTTTTTCGATCGAGATGTTATATGTTTCTATGCAACAACAAGATGTCATTCGTAACAAGTAATCTTGTCCCCCCCTTCCGTTGGCCGTAGCCTCTTCCCATATTTTTACTATTTGAATCAGGTATCGAGGGATTGATGAGAAGACTTTTAATTTATTGTGTTTTTAAAATAAAGAATTTGAGTAATTACCAATTGAATTAATTTTTTTTTTCTGAAAACTGTTTAGGACTTACTTAAGCCCATGTTTTGTTGTGAAAAATATTAACGAAATGTTTAACGTTTTAAAAAAATATAAAATATAGTTAAACTAATATAAGATTTGTATATTTATAATTACTTAATCTTTATATAATAGACAAGAGCAAATAAAATGAAACTTTTAAAACATATAATGATAATTTATAAATCTATTTTTTGTTTTCCATCATTTTTTTCTTCCAATTTTATTTATTTATTTTATTCTCTTAGATTTCCTGGAAATGAAAGATAGCTTCAATGATTTTCTTTAATTATTTTCAAACAGTCGTCAAGTATATAGGTATCTTTAGAAAACATTTATAACATAGAAAATGTTTTTCTGTAAAAAAAATAAAAAAAATAACGATGAAATTTTAAGAATATCCTAAAAAACTAGGGGGAAAAATCAAATATTTCTAGTAAGACATTGATCAAACTTATTTACTACAAACAAATAGTTAAATCCCGTTAATAACATGTTATTATAATGTAATATATAAAATGAATAAATATAAAAAAAAATAAAAATAAAAATCCAATCCCACTATTTTATTTGACACAGATTTAGAAAGGGTAACAAAATATTTTTAAATGGAAATGAGATATTTACCAAACTTCTAAACATCTAGAAAATTGATGATCGTTTTTAACAATTACTTAATAATTTGACACTGATGATTTTGTTGACAAATACTTAATAATTTGAAATTGATGAGGTTATAAATGTTTGGGAATGGGAAATGAGATGTTTACCAAACTTTAAACATTTCAAAATCATTTGATGATTTTTTTTGACAATTAGTTAGTAATTAATATTTCTGAAAAGCTTATTGTGTGTGTGTTAACGCATTTATATTATAGTTACTTTGTTAATCATATAACGGTTGTTAAAAAAAATATTATTTTGATAATTTTAGGAGGGAATTGTTACAAAAAATATAAAAATTAGGAGTTTGATTGACAATATTCATACTCAAAAGTGCTTTTTTTTTTTTTTTTCCAGAAAAATACTATAAGACACTTTCCAAAGTTATAAGTGTTTCTCAAATTTAATCAAATAACTTATTTAAAAAAAATATTTTCTAGACAAAAAAAGTTTCTAAAATCTGTCTAAAATGGGTCTAAAAATACTTTTATAACATTCCTTATGGATTATATAGTTATAGAAAAAAAAAATCATATTTAAAAAATTAGTTGGAAAGCCTTTATCATCTACCTAACAAGGGTCAAGTCATTGGTGGCCTCTATGCAAGAGTTGTCAAAAATCAAGAGGAAAGGCCGATCTTCAAATGCGTGGAAAGGTATTATTGTGATGCAAAATCGAGTCGGGTGTTGTCCCGATCATGAAATCTTCGTGAATGTCAGAGATCTACTCACGAAAATTAGGCGGTCGTTTGTACGTGGGCTCTACCCAAAGTACACTTTCTGTCCCAACAACGTCATAAGAGCGTATCACGTGAGTAAAAGCGACCGTTTGGTCCCGTCGACAATACTCATCAATATCATTAACTATATACCATAATTTCTAAGAGTTAATAATTTACTTTTATCTGACACGTATTAAAAATGGTATTCTAATACACCATATCCAACTAAAACACAACCACAGCTTGGCTTTCTTGGAATCGAGTGCTCTAAGATAGCCCAGTCTCCGCCGTCTTTGCTCATATCTTGCGAAATAATATAATTCATAGACGGGGGTTGTTGTCTTACGATAATTAAGTTCACTTACTAAATAGGTTCTTTCTCCTTCAAGTGTATATGCAATGAACCTATGTATCCAGCATTCAAGCAAATTGAGATTCCTCTTGAGATATGCAAATATTTAAACTGACCCGATAATAAAGTGTAGTGACCATAACTACTAAGTCATGTATGAAAAATATCGCTTTGAAAGCAAAAACTTGTTGCTTTCGAAAATACACTGCAGGCGATGTCGGTAAAAATGTCGCTACCTCCTAAGCCCGAATGTGTTGGAGAACTTTCCAAACAATACATGATACTCAGTGTAGTGTGGGACCATCTACGGCCACCATTCTCCGGAAAATCATCCTGTGAATTTTCTTTCGCAATCATGTTCGTTTTTCTTTTAATTGTTCGTATTATCTGCCTTGCTTTAATTTTTAGATTCTTAGGTCTCATATGAAATGCGTAATCTTGAATTTCAACTAGTTGTTTATATCTGTATTTAATATATGTAAAATATTTTGCCCATATTAACATAATAATAACGCTAAGAACATGTTATGCACATTCACCATCAATTTCACCAAAAATTAGCTCACATGAAATTTAATTAAAAGCTACGGCAGTCGATTTGAATCATTTTCGAAACTCTTGTTATTTCACAAAAATATTTCATGAATCGCATTCATATTGAGCAATTGAAACCCTCGAAAGTCTTGTTCACGACCAATCATCAATCATCGAGTTCACTTTGTGAACCCGAATTTCGTAGTCATTTATGGTACCGTACAAACGTACATAAGTTTATAACACAAAGTACAACCCAAGCGGGCCAAACTTGATCAAATTGCATCACGGATTATCCCAACGAGCTCTAAAAATTCCCACAATTCGGTCCCGAGTTTTGGGGCGATCAAGCAGCGATTAAGGCGCCGAAATACGCATGGCATTCTGAAAACGCGAAAGCGAAGTGTAACTTTAAGTAGGATGAAACACTTACCCGCCTGGTTGTCGAAACTCCGCCGTCGGAGCGCGTGACGCTGGCAGCGTAGAACCACTTTCCTTCTTGCTCCGAAAAATTCCGACGGTCGGATTAGCCAGAAATTTAGAAAGAAGGAGATCCTTCTCTCTCTAAAAAAATCAAATCTCATCTTCCGGAATTCGTTTTTCCTCCCTACACGTTTTGCCCTTTTTTCAATTTGAAGAGGATGATATTATGCATTATTTTGTCATTTTCCTCATTTAAAATTCAAAGAAATGTTGTCATGTCATGCTGCTTGGATTTTGACACGTTCTGTGATCTGCGTGCGTCAGTTTGATCGTCTACTCTGCTACGTCGACTCATTATCACGTGAGTCGTGTTAGTGATGACTTTGTCGCGCATGGCATTTCGTTTCACGACCTTTCGATCACTGATCGCGCCGGCGTCGCGAGTGGTATTTGGTCGGCGAAGTCGGCGATGTTAGCTACATTTAATGAGCGATTCAGCGGTGAAGTCGTTTCGTCATCAGATCTAGAAAATTTGATTTTTACTAGAAGTACCCTATCTTCCCTTACTTTGAGAAAAAATTGGATTTTCTCGGGGTTTCATAATTATGGCTGCTGAAAATATTCTGGAAATTGGTATGAAATCCAAGATCTATAATGGCAAAAATACTATGTTCTGGAAACACAGATGGTTGGAAGACTCTCCACTTATCAACCTTACCTTAAGAGATTTAAGCTTGGCTGATTCACTCAAACCCGTGGAAGCTTACTGGCACAATCTGACAGGATGGAAGTGGGACCTTCTCGTTGGTCTTTTCCCCTCTCAAACCTTAATGAAATTGGGATCTATAAGAGTGCGACCTGATTATGATGGGGTAGACGGTATTTGTTGAGGTCCATCCCATGATGGTAATTTCACTATAAAATATGCTTATAATCTCTGGTCTCCCTCTTCGAATATACACTCGAATGGTATTTGGAACTTAAAAATCCCGCAAAAGATTCACACCTTCATGTGACTCGTCTATCATGGCAAGGTACTGACTAACATGGAAAGAGTAAAAAGGAAAATATCCGACAACCCTTATTGTTATTGCTGTGTGCTGGAGATAGAAGATTTGGACCATTTATTTAGAGGTTGTGTTCGTGTGGAAAACTTGTGGAATATTCTGCTGGGAGACGCGACCATAATAGGAACCCGTAATATGCCATTTTAGAAGTGGATTCATGGCAATCTCCATAATAACCGACAAGGGAAGGAAGAAGATTGGAGGGAAAGGTTTCCTACCTGCCTTTGGTGTATATGGAAGTGACGGAATGATGAAGTTTTTAATAATGAAATCATTGATTTCAATCGGAAGAGAGCAGTAGTAAACTCCTACAACCATGGATTCGCAGCAGCCTGTGCTTCTCAAGCAATCACTGTTGGAGGTAGACACCTGACCAGGCTGGATGGATTGGATGGAGTAAATCCCCTCTTGGATGAGAAAACTAAATACAGATGGCAGTTTCCATTAGGAAATTAACCAAGGGTTTGGGAGCCGGGAGGCATACTCAAGAACGACAAAGGAGAATGAGAAGATGACTTCTCGATCCGGATCGGATCTAACAACATAGAGGAAGTTGAAACTTGGGCTCTCCTTTATGGTTTAAAAATGGCATGGGAAACTGGGGTTACAAGACTAGACTCCCTAGTTGTCTTTAACTGGATTAAAGGGCTGGAAGAACCGACAAACTCTTATGCTAATGTGATCCAAGAATGTAAGGAATGGCTTCAAAAAGGCTAAATGGTTAACATTAAGCATGTCCAAAGGGAGGGTAACTTGGTGATGGACAAGCTAGCGAAGCTCGCTCTAAAGTCTCATGGTAGGAATATCACAAAATGGCTTCAACCCCCCGAGGAGGTTGACAGACTGATTTTTCAGGATTTGAAGGGCAGTAGAATGCCTAGAAGGGCTGAAATGTAGCCGTTATGTTTTATTCGGGGTAGCCATCTGATTTAAAAAAAAAAAAAAACAATTAGACTAGTTTCTATTGTTTTTTTTTTTTATCAATAAAGTGGTTTTTTACACATATATGAGTTTTTAATTTGTCTTTCATGTTTCGTCGTTGTTTTGTTGCGATATGTGGTTTGTGTCTTCTTGGTATGACAATTTGTTTCTCGTCTTCTTGTTACAACGTTTTTACTAGTGTGTGGGCAATTTAAACCACAAAGGATATTCGATCAGACAAAGATAACAAATCAAATCATGGTCGGCAATATGTTACAGAACTAGAGTGATAAATATTATAGCTATTATAGTAATATCAAATGTATAGGCTTTGAACCGATGTTGTTTCATCATCTAACGTTTTTAGCAAATTGGATTATGTTTAATAGACTGTTAGTTTGAATCAATAAAATTATGTTCATTTACTTGTTAGGATCCTCAATTAATCCAATTTTATGCCTAAATATCTTCCATTGGAAGTCCAAATAAAAGAGTAATAGATTATAGAATTAACCGAAGAAAGAACAAAATTGGAACTATAACTTGGCTGGCGTAGTAGTCTTTGCCTTTGGGTGTCAGAAGGCCAGCTACAGCGTGGGATCCTACACCTAGACGGATTAAAAAATTCGAAAAACTTGGCCTCTGGTTTGCCTAGGCGTAGAGACCTCTGCCTAGGCGTGCACTCCTATGCCTAGGCGTAGGGGTGTCGTGCTGAAAACAGAAATGGCTAGTTTTAGCCATTTTCATCTGAAATCTTTTAACAAAATCAAACAATTTCAAAACAAAAGTCTGAAAATTGAACTGCCATTAAACCTGCATGTATTGAAGAGTTAGAGTTTTCCTAACCCAACTTAGACAAGTATTCCCAAACATGAGTTTCATACCAAAGTTCCATACAAAAAGAGATATTCCAATCATGGATTTCTTGAACATCTCCTTCTTTCTTCTTTTTCCTCTTCTTTCACTTCCTTCTCTTTGAGCCAAAACCGTGCCCTAGCCAAAGCCAAAATGAGATATTTTGGTCTTATCATAAGGCCATGTTTGGCCTTATCTTCTTTTGGACCCAATTTCTTAGCCTTTGTCTTTTAGTCCCTTAATTTTATTCCATTTACACATTAGCTTATCTAAATTCTTGCTATATCATATAATCTTCTTAAATTATGACATTTGGGTCCTTATTTTACAAATTATCGATTTAATATGAATGCTTAAATTTCGAGTAATCTGACTTTTACTTATATTATCTCTGCTTGTCTGATAAACTCTTAGGAGTAAGAATTGAGATGTTACATAAGGTCTAGTGATAATCTAGTAGATTTATTCTGAGAAAGCGCAGTGGCATTTATAACGTTCGAGAAGCATGCCCAGGATTGATATCGTCGGATAAAGATCTTCAAAATTAAGTATTATGTCACTATCAAGGGGAGAATTGTTAAAGATGTTATTATATTGTCTTTTTTAAAACGTCCCAGGTTTTATCTCACGAGGTTTTTTTACTAACAAGGTTTTTAATGGCCAGCGATCTGCTTGTCACAGTGATGGTCATTTAAGGGAATGTTATAAATAATTCGTTGAAATATGAATAATGGCATGTTATCGATGAATCATTATGTGTATTTATTATTATATTAATGAAAGGCGCATATATGGAAACACGATAATGAAGAGGTGAAAAGGACTTTTAAAGTTCTCTCTTTGTTTTCTCGATTTCTCTCTTCATTTCTTCATTTTTTATAACAAAGATAATTATCTTTCTTTTTTATTATAAAAAAATTGGGAATTTTGCCCCATTATTGCTGCATTTATGATGAAGTTAGTAGGTCTAAATTATGCCATACATATGCCGTGTGGATACCGCCATCAAAAAACCAGCTGTTGAAGGCAACATCTTCCTCCACATGCATTAGGAGAAGTCATAAACTTTTGAAAAAAATATCAATATTGTCAATTCATTTTCATTCATTTCAAAATATCAATAATATTAATGTCAATTCATTTTCATACATTTAATTTTTTGTCCATTCCCATTACTAGTCTATTAACCAAAATTATTTAGCCATCAAAAAACATCTGTCAAAAAAAAAAAAAAAACATCATTAATAAATACACTAGCAATACATGAAAATTTATTATAATTTGATAATCAACTTGATTCTCATGTTCACAAAGTATACCCATACTTGAAAGTCAATTCATGAAAAACAATAAAAATATATAATAGTGAAACTTTTGAAAAAAAAAAGAAGAAAAACTATGGGTATGTTTGGTTACCCTTTTTGAAAACCCTTTTTTGTTATGAAAAATAAGGAGAAAAAAGAAAACACGAAAAACACATTTTGCTCCCTTTTTGTTCTAAAAAGAACAAAAAACACCAAAATGATGTTTTCTGTGTTTTCAAAAACTGTTTTCAATAAAAATTTTCAAAAAACACAAACCAAGTAAAAGCAATTAAATAGCCTTTTTTTTGAAAATAAAATCCTAAAATATATAAAAAAGTACAGTATATAATAAGAATTTGAACTCTCAATATCTCGAATGAAGAATTTTAATATTTTGCATCTTATTTAAAAAAAAAATCTATATTTTGAGATTATATATATATATATATATATATATATATATATATATATATATATATATATATATATATATATATATATATATATATATATATGATTTTATCCAAAATTCAAATTCCATACTACATTTTAAATGATACAAAATTGAAATGTTCATTTAAAAAATTGTTCAAGTGTCCTTTCTAGGGCTTTTTAGGCCTTTAGTGTAAAAAAATAAAAAAATTCCTTAAATAATATAGGTTTAGAAATATTTCAAAATGTAATGTAGTTTTTGTCACGTGGAAAGACATTTTTTAAAAGTGTCTTTTTAAGAGACACTTTCAAAAAATAGAAAATTTTATACAAAAAATATCTTTTGAAAAAATCATTTTATAATTTTGAATGTTTTGAATTAATACAAAGTGTATTTTGAAGATACACTTTTTATAATTTTAAAAATTTTGAATTTAAGTTAAAAGTGTCTCTTCAAAAGATACTTTCGGTTTTTCAAATTTTTAGAAAAAATGTTTTTTTAAGATGCACTTTCTAAATTATTTTGCTGATGTAGAAAAAACTATATTATATTTATGATTAGTTTTCAAACTATATTTTTTTTAAATTTTTTAATTATTTTTCGGAAAGTTCCGTCCTTTCTACACCCAACCCAAAGAAAATGGTACATATATAGACACCTCACAAACTTCTTTGAAGTTTCTTCTCAACTGTCCCACCTCAACTATAATAGTATACCTCCTTTAAAGATGTGGAACATTTGTGTTCCTCATTAAGGAGATTTAATTCATGGCAGTTGGTGATGTGTTCAGACAAACCTGTACAAGAATTAAATGGTTGGGACTTAAAGAGATGGATCTTACTCTAAAGTCCAAAGTCTCCTATAAGTGGATGGTTGAGATTTTTCAAGTGTTAAAAGGGACTTTGACCTAATTATGAGAGGTAGCTCGATTGGTTTAATGTCTTGAGGTTTACGTAATAGTTACTAATTTGAGTCCTCATAATATGCATTTATGATTAGTCGAGGTTAGTATGTAAAATGGTTTGGATATCCTGATTATTGAAGAAAAAGAAGACTTGAACCATCTAGTTTTTCCACTTATCTATTTAGAAGGAGAAGATCAAATATATATGCAATGATGCCATATAATTTATATTTGATAATTGTGTTTGCAGAAGGGTTTTTTTTCTCTCTTCTTTTTTAAGTAATCTTTTTATATTTTGAAAGAAAATTTATATTATAGTAAAGATAGCTTTGAAAGTAAAAAGTGAAACATTTCATACTTTTACAAGTAGTATAGATTTTTTTTTTAAATATTTTAATTAAAAAACAATTTTCTTTCGATATATTATATGGTAAAAAAAAGTATAGACTATGTTTGACAATTACTTTTGAGAGATCTTTTATTGTTCAAAATGAAAAAAATATAACCATCAAACATATATGTGAGATGATTGAAACCTCTCAAAGCCTCTGTTTGAGTTCTAATAGAAACAGTTTACTATATTATAACTATAAAGTGTTTGATTGTAAAAAAAATGGTATATAAAAACGATTTATTAATTTTAAGGTTTTTTTCACAATTTTTTTCCATATATATTTTCTTCTATTCTATCTTTCTATTTTCTTTTGGTCCACTTTTTTGTTTCACTATTTTCTTTCTCTTATATCTTTCACTCAAAAATTTTCCATATTGCCTAAAAAGATAAGAATTTTAAATTATAAACAGTAAGAAAAAGTAAATTGGGAGGTTGTTTTGAAAGCTTAAACTGGCAAAAATGGTAAATGGGCATATAGATATAGGCTTATAGCCTATGATTCTGCTCTCAAACATAACCTCATCCACATATTAGGTAAAAAGGAATGTCCTTCCCACCTAAGCTTTATTAAAGTTAGCAAAGAATAAGAAAAGTCCCAAGCTTTTCAACCCCAAGAAAGCTAAAAGTTAGCTCAAACAAATCCACTAATAAAACTTTTCTTTGCCAGGATTTTTAAAAAGTTAGGAGGGAATTTTTCTATTTTAATTAAAAAAAGTTATTTCTAAGAACAATTTTCAACCAACTATATATAAATTAAGTTGATTTTACCTAAAACCATAACATCGTACTTATCCCGTAACTTAAAAGCTTCAAGTGTTGGATAATAAAATGTATTGCGAGTCAAGATTTGATGTCATAGGTAGATTGGTGAATCCACCACTTCCATACATCAACAACTTGTTGGGGCGTTTGGCACGAGGGAATAGAGATTGAGAAATTTGATAAGTTTTAGAAGAATATGAATAGAATCAAAAGTGATTTTGTAAGAAACAAACTTCTACTTTTAAGTAGGAATTTGATTCATCGTATTTAGGTGGCATTTTGATTTTATCATTTAAAGAAATAATGTAAAATAACTTCAATTTTTTTCTTGAAATCATGTGATAGTTTATTATTGTCAATTTGTTTCTTTTTCATTCAAATTCTTAGTATTACCAATGGAAAGAGATTATTTATTCTAATTTCTTATTCCAATATACCAAACACCCCTATTGTGTAAGCAAAAGCTTCAATACAGATAATGTTGATTCATATTCATTAAGACTTCAAGACACGTTCAAACAATTTCCATCTCGGATCAAATTTCATCAAGTTAATCATTCATCACATCCTGATAAGAGAGCAATCGATTCAACTTTAAATTAAATTCCTTGTCTTCATCTTATGTGTTCTATAATATTTTGTTTTGCCAGATATCTTCAAATAATACTAATTATTGTGCTAACGAAAGCTTTAATGCAAATAATATTATAAATTTGAGACGCATTCTAACACAACTTGAGTCTCATTACTCAACATACCGGAATTTTGATGTCATAGCAATTAGAAATTTAAGACACTTTCTATCAATCTCCATCTTGAATTAAATGCTATAAAGTCGATCATTCATAGAGCAATCTACTCACCTTAAATTGAAATTTCTTATCTTCATCTTATGCAAGGAGTGTAAATGAGTGATTTATTTTGTGAAATGCTGAGTTCATTCAAGTAGAATCTGAGTCAGATTAGAGTTAATCGGTCGATTTCCGAATAGGCTTATTAGTCAAGGATTAGAGTATCATGATACTTGAGTCGAGTTACTCGTGAGAGCTTAATGTCGGAGTTTGACTATGTTATAAGTTTAAATTTTTAGAAAGCTTTAATGCAGATAATGTGGAAACTCTGATCCAGCTTCTAACAACTGGAGTCTCCATTTACAAAACATACTACCATCTTCACAAACAAATTGAAATATGAGCATGATTCAAGAAACATACATACAAACAAATCTACCGCCCATATGCTAATGATCCAGTAGATATAACTCCATAGGAAGGGTATGAGCAAGATTTAGATTCCAATGATGCCAACAACAAACCTAAATTTGAAGCATCAACCTCCGGGAGAGGATCACAACCACTGAGATATCTTGAAACCAGCCGCATACTAGGCCTAGCTTCCGGCTCTGAATAAGAACAGATTAGGCCAAGCTTCAAAACCAAGTCAATCTCTTCCTTCACGTACGAATTCCCGAGCTTCGGATCGACAGCTTCAAGTATGCAACCCCTTTGATGACAAGCTGCCACCCAATCTTGTAGAATCATCTCTTTCTCGGACGAGGAATTGGGGTCTAAAGGCCTCCTCCCACAGGCAACTTCCAATAGTACTACACCAAAAGCAAACACATCTGATTTTGCAGTGGCTTTTCCGGTGACGGAGAGCTCCGGCGCTATGTACCCCACCGTGCCGACGACATGGGTGGTGCTAGGGTTCTTCCCGTGCTCATACAGTTTCGCCAGGCCGAAATCGCCAAGCCGGGCGGTCATGTTTGAATCAAGGAGGACATTGTTGGTCTTCACATCTCTATGGACAACCACTTGTTCCCATTCTTCATGTAGATACAACAATCCTGCAGCAATTTCCTTGAGAATTCTGAACCTGTTTCTCCAATCAAGACTTTTACCGTGTTCTAATAGGAATCCGTCCAGGCTGCCATTGGACATGTAATCATAAACAAGGAGGAGATCGTTTTTTCGCTTACACTAGCCCTGAAGATGAACCAAATGCCTGTGCCTTAACTTTCCGAGGCTCGCGATTTCTGCTACAAACTCCTTCACTCCCTGCTTGGAATTATTGGAAATTCTCTTTACAGCAATTTCTTCTCTAGTCTTTGTGAGCACCCCCTTGTAGACGGAACCAAACCCGCCTTTTCCGATGATCTGTCTGACCTTGAAACCCTTTGTAGCATAGTAAAGGTCCTTGTATCTGAACCTATGGGGGAAATTCAATTCCCAATCTTCTAAGGTTTCAGCCAGCTTTGCCCTTCTGAGCATATACATAACTGTGATGATTCCAAATAAAAGTAACACAATTGTCGCCATTATTGACAATACTCCAATTTCAATCCCTCTTCTCCCAAGGCCTGGAGAAGCTCCATTTCTTGGGGGAGAAGGGATTTTAGAGAGATCAAGAGGGTCTGTTTCTGTACTACCCATCTTGAAACTCCATCCCAGAATGTAATGAGAGTTAGCAAGCTTTTCAGTGGAAGCTGAGAAGCAAACATACATGAAATCTGTGAAGATTAGGGATAAATCCAGGGAAAGGGATAAAAGGGGTTTGGTGGGTTTTGGTAGAAAAGCAGGAGAAATTGTGACATTGACAATTTTCTGATCTCCATCATACTCAATCCAAGCTTGAATTGGATTCCCACTTTCCAGAAGCACTTCATGAAATGATTTGGTGGAGTTATCATAGTATGAAGCTGGCTTAGAAACATTAGAGATGGCAGTATTTATGTCTATACCAACATGATTGTCATCGATATCTCGATACCCAACCAGGGATTGAACTGTGTCAAATTCAACGGCGAACAAATGGTTGGAGGAGTTCCCCAATGTGGCACGATTAAACAGACCGAAAAGATTACCGGCGCCGCCGCCGGAAAGGTTCTTGGTGGGGGAGACGGCGAAGACAAAGCCGTGCCCGCCGGTGCCGCCGGCGATGCGGGGAACAATGGCGAAAACGAAGGTGGTGGAAAAGGAGGAAGCGGTGGTGGGGTGTTTGGAATCATGGTTGTTTTTCCCGAGAAAATGGAATGGAGTGTTGTAGAGGGCATGGCCAGTGACGTTGTGGGAGGAGTTTGTGAGCCTAAGAGCTCCATTTGGGGCGATGAGGGAAGACCCATCAAGGCTTAAGTTGGATGCAGCAGATTTGAAGCCATTGAAGAGGAAATGCATGTTACGTTGTGAGACTGAGAAAGCTTGATTTAAGGAAGGGAGGAGGAGGAGAAGAGGAAAGGAGGATTTTTCCATTGACAGTTACAGATGGTTTTTTTTTCAGTTTTTCTCTAGTGTTTAAAGACAGAGAGAAGTCGTCTTTGAGTCTCCTGTGGAGTCCCAACAACTGTTTATCTTTTAGATACTACCGTTTTCAAATGAAATATTTGATTAAATAACCTCTAAGTAACCCGACGTTTGCAAAAACACGTGGTTCGACTAAATGACCTTTTAATTAATCCAAATTTTGAAAATTGACCCTTCGCAATTTTTGGCCACAAAAATGCCTTTCAAACCAATTCTTTTAAAAGGACAATAAATACATAAAATAAAATGATATTTTTGTTGTTAGATTTACGAATTTAAGATTATTTGATATATTTTAACCAAATATGTTATTTGTAAATCTCAAAATTAACTTATTTATAATAAAATGACCTCGATCATTTTATATATTTACATGTCTTTGAAAAGAAAAAAAAAAGAATAGAATCATTTTTATCAAAATGATATCAAAAATTGATGAATTAATGGTTAGATTTTAAAAAAAAATATTTAGTTAAGAAGCTTATCAATAAATAAAGGACGACAATTCATGTTTTTCTTAATCTTATTTTGATCACAAGTATGATTCCCTATTCGATGTATGTCTATTTATCTCTTAAAAAATGAATTATTTTATAAAAAAAAAAATAAAAGAAATTCAGTGCATATCAAAATCAAATAAATTTTTTGATAAATGGTTGAATTTTCAAATAATCTTTTATTCAAATCACCCTTTTCGAAATTTGATTTTCAAATAGGGTTTTTTAATAGAATAATAAAGCAGATCCGAACAACTTTTTAGTTCTTAGCTTTGGTGGAAGAACAAACGTTTATAAAAGATTAAACAAACTTCGAAGAAAAATACCATTGATTCAGTCTCAATGAATTTGACAGGCTTTTTAATAATTGAGTGAAATTCAGCATGATCTGTTTGCTAAGTGATTAATTTTGTGCAGCACAGTAAAACGATTAGGTTTGTGTTTGTTTGAATAAGGCACTTTTTTTTTAAAGTTTCCCTACTTTGCCCCTGTTGAAATGTATTAAGTATTGAACCAATGGGTTAAGCTCACGT
Organism: Tetrastigma voinierianum; assembly: GCA_016808115.1. Lineage (NCBI taxonomy): Eukaryota > Viridiplantae > Streptophyta > Magnoliopsida > Vitales > Vitaceae > Tetrastigma > Tetrastigma voinierianum. Next base: position 79,984 of record JAEQBH010008975.1, read on the forward strand.
TTGTAAAATTTAAAAACTTCGGTTTTAAGAACAGGAACATCAAAATAGTGTTTTTTATGTTTTCAAAAATTATTCTTAAGAATAATTTCAAAAAATAAAAACCAAACAGTTCCTTAATCTCGCCCTCCATGAAATCGAATCTCAACTCCCTCGATAGGTATAAAGATTTAGATCTTAGAGATGTATATTAGTAGTTATTGAAAGCTGAAAAATAGTTGTTCATCATTTAAAAAAAAGGGAAAAGTATGGATCAGACTACGAATTTGAAAATAATTATACATATATCACTAAGAATTGGATTCGTATGATTCACTTCATATTTTACAAAATTAATTATAAATCAGTCAATATTATACCATGAATGTACTACTTGATACATCTCATCACTTGGCAACTGCACTGCCCACGAACTCCACCATGCAGCAGTCTCTCCCATGATCTCTTTTAATGATCCAGCCATCCCACGATCTCCACCACACAGCATTCTCTCCCATGATCTTCTGTAATAATCTAGCTTTCCCACGTACACTAACCCATAATGGTAGTGGGTAGCTGTAACTCCCACGAACTTTTTATTTGATATTTTAGTAATTGTTTCTGTTTGGAAAACCATTATAAATGGCGAAGCGAAGTCAATGTGAGGAGAAAAAAAGGAATGTCAGATTACTTTCTATCCTTCTTCCCATTTTCTCTCCATTTTATTCTCACATATTAGTGGTATCAGAGCCGGTTTTGGCCATGGATACATGCAGCAAAATGAATGTAGAATTCCGAAACGACATCAATGAAATCTTATCATGACATGAGTTCAGCATTTGCTGATGCGAATCAGAGTCGCAGTTAATATTAGGTCGGCTTGTGGAGTCCGCGTGGTTCGGGTGGCCGATCTGTCTGTGTGTCCGTTTATCGGGATCAGTATTTTCGCAAAATCGGGTAGAGTCTCCTTTATCTAGGGAGCTTTTGCACCGACATACAACACAGCATACACAATAATCAACTAGAGTTTATTACAATGATCTTTACCTTGAGCATATATTAAAACTAGAACATTCTAATATAGTTTTACGACACCCTTTCAATCGTCCGCACAAAGGACCCATTCATTCATATTTAAATAAAAAAAAATATGAAAATGAACCGTTAATGACACTCCATAAGAGTCCGATCACGACCCTCTTACCATAATGACGTACCCGACTATTTATACAATAGTCCAAAAGAATTTAATTACAATTCTTTTATATAAATCTTCAATTCTTTTTATATAAACATTTTTTATTAAAAAGACGCTGGGCTACCACACGTCACTCTTCACACAATACCGTCGAACACTGCCTCCCATACCCTCGTGACCAAAGGCCCCACAACAGCAGCCGAAGAACGCCTTGTAAAATTTTTCCCATAGCATTACCTGCTCAAACGCATACGCGCAACGACATACATAAAACATCAAACCACATTTCATATAAACAATGCAATTCTATATGAAACGCTCGCCACGACGCAGACGAGACTTCATACCCACAACCCGAGCCCCGACCGAATCACCACAATCCGCATCGCCAAGTGTGAAAATCGCCATATGCCCCGCCGACTTTTCCAAAACAAAAGCTTTTTGTTTTGTAATTCTAGACACATCGATACCCCCTAATGCCTACTTCTATTTCTTTACTAAGTACCGTATAAGCATGCATTCGCGCGCCATATTTCCGTTCTCACCACAGGACGCCGCACACCTATATAACATTTTTTACGGGCTTTCACAGACGGTTTCATGTCTAAACCATATACCAAGTTTTTCGCACTGCGGGTTTATCTCATTGCTTTCATCCATTTACACACGCCCTTTTCATGTAACGCAACCGCTGAAGTTCTTACCTTCCGGACGTCGTCTCCATTTTACTGCTCACGATGAGTCTTAAATTCATCTATTTTTAATCCATTTTATGACTTGTTTTTAGTAATTTAGTTGCCAAGCCAAAATTACTGGTTATTTTACAAACTTTGTGTTTTGCAGGTGTTAATTAAAAAATGAGAGATTTTCAGCAAGAAAGAAGAGAAAAACAGCAATTGCAGCAGTCTCTGTCGCGACAGACTTTCTGGGTCGCGACAAACGTCTAAGCAAATGGCTAGAGAAGTGTGTCGCAACCACTGTTATCAAAATCGTACGATTCACGATTCGATTCACGATTCAGGGGGTAAACGATCCGACTCTTTAAAAGAATCGAAAATATGCATGAATAAGATCGACCGCTGAATCGAAGGACCATTCACATGAATCGATTTACCGATTCTCAAGGGACCAAGATCCTCAAAAGTCAAAAAATAAAAACTAAAATACCAAAAAAAATTGCCGCTAACTCGTAGGGAATTAATTAACGTTGAAAGCAACTCCAACCTTGTATTGACGGTTCTATGAGAAGAAACGAAAAGGAGAAGAACACCAACAACTTATATATAAAACGAATTTATGAGAAGAAACAAAAAAGGGAGAAAAAACTAGAAGTTGGAAAGTTAAGAATAAAAAGGAGAAAAACTCTGAATTTTCGTGACACCTCGCAAACACCGATGTTTTTTATCAAGCTTTCATCTTCTTCTTCAAGAAAAACATGCATTGAACCATTGCAGAAAAATATCATCCGTCCATCTTTTTTTTTTCTTTTGTTGCTTCTCTTCTTCTTCCTCTTCTTCTTCCTCTTATTTCTTCTTCATCAGATGACAACCAATTTCTAGCCCCACCCAGTTGTTTTCAAGAAAATGTTTATTTTTACCGAAATAAAAACGTAAAAACTACTAAGGCTAGGGGGTCAACTTGGGCGAGATCGGCGAAAAAGCAATAAAAAAACTAACAGTGCTGTAACTGTAAGGGATCCAAAAAGAGAAGCGTAAGAAGAATGGAAGGAGAATAGTTAATGAAGAAGAAGAGGGAAAAGAAGTCGCAAGGTTTCTGTTGGAGAAGCTTTTGTGCCCACAGTGGATTCAATGATTCATAATATATTAAAATATTATTTTAATATATTTATTTATTTAATATGTTTTTATATTAATTAAAATATTTGATTTATCTAATAAATTAATAATAAATTCGTTATTTTAAATAAATAAAAATAAATTATCTGTTTATAAATAAATAATAAATTAATAATGAATTATTTTTTCAAAAAATAATAATGAATTAACTCTTATAAATAAATAAATAATAAAATTATTTATTTTTAAATTATTTGTAGATAAACAATAAAGAATTTTAATTAACACCACTAAAATAAATTAACATATCACTTTGCTAGTTAGTGGACCAATACCAACAATTTTAATTGTTAGTTTGCTAGTCCACCACCACTAAATAAATTAACATATCATTTTTTCTAGTTAGTGGACCACCACTAACAATTTTAATTGTTAGTTTGCTAGTCCACCACCACTAAATAAATTAACATATCATTTTTGCATATTATTTACATATTAATTTATATTGTAACATAACATATCTAAATTGAAAATTACTTTTATTCTTTTAGGTTATCAATTATCATCATACTCAAATGGCACCACTGAAAAAGAAGGGGTCTAATGTGGGTGATCCTATTTGGGAACATCGCTTCAGAATTCACCTATTAACAATGAATTTCTAAAGCGTAACTACGGACTTGAGAGACGGGAGGGATTAATAGGATGAAACATCATTTAGCAGGTGATCATAATAATGTTGCTCCTTGTACTCAATGTCTAGAAAATGTAAGAGATCTTTGCATCAAATTTTTAGACCAACTAGAAACACAAAAGTCTACAAAAGCTAATGAAAGTATGGAAGAGTTTGGAGAAGGAGAGCAAGGAGTTCAGATTCTAGGGAATAAAAGAAAGGCTACAATGGATGCATTTATAGACAAATGAAGCGTTGGCCAAACAACAATCTTTGAATGCACTTGTTAAGAAAAGAGAACCTGCAATTGAGAGCATATGTAGATTTTTATATGGACATGCATTGCCTTTTGCTTTGGTTAAAAGTCAAATATTTGCTTCTATGATTGAAAAATTGGTGATTATGGTAGAGGATTGAAACCCCTAAGTTATCACGAGGCTAGAGTTACTTACTTGAAAAATGAAGTGAACAATGTGACTTTGATGTTAGAGAAATACAAAAAGGAGTGGAAGAAAACCTATGTACTTCGATGCCTGGATGGGTGGTCGATAAGGAAAATAGATCTCACTAAATTTCTTAGTTAATAGCCTAAGTGGAACTCTGTTTCTCAAATCACGACACCCCGATGTTATAAAAGATGCACGAAAATTATTTGAATTGCTTCATCTCATTAGTCGAGGAAATCGGGAGAAGAAAATGTGGGTGCGTTGGTGACCGATAAGGCTTCTACTTTTTTATGTATGTACTGTGAATTCGTTAATGGAGTTAAAAGCTATTTCGGGTCTCTCACAAGTGTACTCATCATGATTGACAATATGTTGGAGGATATGGGTGAATTGCCAATATTCAAGGATACTATTAAAAAGCTAGAGAAGTTTTTGTGTTTATATTTATGACATGCTTCGGGTGCTTTGCATGTTTAGAAAATTCTCCAAGAAGAGAGTTAAAGAGGGCCTTCAGGTTACAAGATTTGCTACATCATTTCACACTAAAGAGTTTTGAGGGAGAATAAGCCCTCTTCGAGCTACGCTGCACGTAAGAACGGGCTAAGAGTAATTATGCCACCAAGATAGAAACAAAAAAGTGTAGGCACATTGCTATTGGACAACAAGTTTTGGAAATTAGTAACATATTAATAAAGTGTGTCGCCCACTTGTCAAAGTTTTAAGACTTGTAGATGGTGATGCAAAACCAAAGAATGGTATGTTTATGAAGCCATGGATGTGAGCAGGAAAGCAAATTGCAAAGAATTCTACGCAACCAAAAGACAAAATATGAGTGCATTTGGAACATCATCGATTTGAGATGGGATTTGCAACCCATAGGCCACCCATGCTACGTGATATTTTCTTAATCCGCCAGAGCTTTCTAAATATCAATCAACTTTCTATATGGCATATGCTATTATTTATCAAGGTTATCAGAACCAATTGTTATATATTTTGATAGGTTTCAATATAATGAGTCTTTTTCTGCGGATTTTGAAATGAAAGTTGGTTTATATAAAACAATTGAGAAGATGTTCCCAAGCATTGAGACAAGAATTAAAATTGATCAACAAATGGAAAAGTTTAAAAGAGAAGGATTATTTGGTATGAATATGGCCATCGCAACAAGGGACAAGAAGCAACCCGGTATGCTTTGATTCTAATTATTATGCAAGTGTTAAATATTATATTTTGAAAGATTTTAAAGGAACAAAATCTGATTTTTTTTTTTTATTATTTCAGCTTTATGGTGGGAGAGTTATGGAGAAGAATGTAAGGAACTTCAAAGTCTCTCGCTATAAGGCGGTTTTAAGTCTCACTTGTAGTGCTACTAAGTTGTGAAAGAAATTGAGCACTTTTGAGCATGTCCATTCCAAAAAGAAATAGCTGGAGCAAACAAAGATTGGGAATGCTCTTGTATTTGTAAATACAATCTTCAACTTGAAAGTTAAGGCAAACAAAAAGAGAGGGAAAGAGGTGAGACATATGATCCTATTTGCTCGAGTGATACGGAGTCCTGATGATGAATGGTCACCGAAATTGAAGATCCTTGTTTACTTCTAAGATAATTCATGGATGGATATCAATGAATGTTTTCAAGATGATGGGATAGAATCGCCAAGCAACAAAGGAAACGAGGTACATATCAAAACTATATAACTTTTAAAGCATAAAAGTAGTGTATGAATTTTGAGTCGATTTTAATTTCTATCACATAGGTTCAAGGAACTTGAAGCATGCAGTAGAAAAGAAAAGGAAACGGGTGTCGAGATGAGTTAGTCAGATGATTTGTAGCTTCTAATTGTGGAGGAAGAAGATGAAGATGGAAGATGAAGATGAAGGAGAGCAAAGATTACTCGCTATGGTCGAGAAAGAGAGAGTGATGATGATGACAAATTCTGAACTGAGATGACGGGTTAGTTTAATCTTATTCATTGTTAATTATTCTAAGAAATGCTTTTATTAAGATTAGTATATTCAACAATTATAATATATTCGATCTTTTGAACTTTTTTAGACTCGTTGGTAACTTTGAATGGTTTATTTGAAAATATTATGTTTATTATTTAAACATATTTAAATAGCTTACAATTTATGAATTATATGAAATTACATATACTTTAACTATTATTACAAATGTAAAACGAATCTTACGATTCGATTCGATTCTCGATTCTCGATTCACTAATCAAGCATTCCGATTCTCGATTCGAATCTCGATTTAACAACTATGGTCGCAACAATATTTTCTGTGTCACAACACAAGATTTAAAAATTGACAAATGAGCTATGTCGCAACAAAAGACAGCATGTCGCGACAGGAAATGGGAAGAAGCCAGTTGAGGTAAAGATCAATTATGTTGCGACATAATGAAAGACTAGAAAGCATAATCTATATCGTGACAGAATCTACTATGTCGCGACATTGACTCTTGCAACATGGAGGAGCTGGTTGAGACAGAAGAGAGCACTGAAAGAAGAAGTTCAATCGCAACAAGAAAAGCGGCGCCGCATCGTGACGCTATTTGTTTGAATCGGCCGTTGCAACAAAGGAACCCAACGTTGTAACATACTTCAAGTTGAGGAGATAAATCTATGTCGCAACATGGATCTTTAATGTCGCAACACGTAAATGTTTCGAACAGAGAGAAATGAGGCGCGGACAATAAACCCTCAGTCATGATGTAGATTCAACAAAATGCAAAGAAGTTCGACGCGACACAACTTCTAGCGTTGCACAGGATTTAACACACGTAAAGAAGCCCGTCGCGACATAACAACCGAGTCGCGACAAAGACGAGTAAGTCGAATATAAAAGAGTCTTCGCCACATGAAACCCGGTCGCGATAAAGAAATATCGACAACACCAAGAAGTCATGTCGCAACACGTAACAAAACTCCAACAAGAAAGTCAAGTTCGCCAAGAATAAGCCTTCGTCGATAGAAATGCGTATAATATAAGACGTTGTTACAACATGACCGAATAGAGATGCTCATTTACATGAAAATTTGATCGCGACACCAACTCGCGTAGTCGTGACCAAACCGCGTCTGCGGACATGATTATCGCTTGCCGTGACATGCTAACCGCTGAGGAATGCACACAATATCGCCCCGACAAAGGAAACCTGCCGCGACAGAAGCTATCATACTAAACGAAAGAAGATTGTCGCAACAAAAATACGTTGTCACAATTGAAACAAAAAGCAACACAAGATCTTTAAGTCACGACAGACGACTGCATACCTGCAATAAAGACACAAAACTCTGTCGCAACATAACTTCTAGGTCGCGACATAGAAGGCGAATCTGGGCCATAACTTTTTGGTATTCACACATAGCCTTAATTTTAGGGTCTAAACTTTTAGGGTTCTATAAATAGAAACGACTGTGGAAAGCGAGGTAGTTAGTTAGCATTGAACAAACTAGAGTACTTGGGGAGCTAAGGACTCATTTGTATTATATTTTTCTTTTCTTTTCTTTTATTTATTTTTATTTTATTTTTCTTCGCAGATTAGATTTAGCGTGAGATTTTTGATTTGTTTACTAGATCTGAAATAGTAAATTGTTCAGAAGTTTTGAAGCTGAAATTAAATACTGAAATTCATTTACGATTACTGTTTGAATTCAATGAACTCCAGACAAAAGCTAGAAATCATTTCTTCACGATTGCAAGCATAAAGTGAAATTTTCCCCGACGCATTTGTTGGTATACTCAGAATCCGCCAGAATACAACTTCCACCGCAGATCCATGTTAGTTATGGTATTTTTTTCAGACAATGTAAAGAAAAATTTCTCGAATAACTTTTGAATTTATTTGAACGGGTGTTGTCGTGAAATTTATCGTTCCCAATCTTAGTAGCTAATACCCATGAAATGATTATCGTCCCGGCTCGATTTTCGTGAGGCCCCTCCGAGCGACTACGCACGAAGATTCCTATCATAAAACATAAAACATCAAATCATATTTCATATAAATAATGCAATTCTATATGAAATGTTCTGTGTCATGCATGAGATGAGACTCCTCATACCCACAACTCGAGTCCCGACCGACTCACTCACACCCGTAATGCCAAGTGTGAAAAATCGTCAAGGGCGTCCCGCGCCAATTCCTTCCAAACAAAAGCTTTTGTTTTGTATTCTGCATACTGATACCCCCAATGCCTACTTATTTCCCCAATAAGATCGCTACATGACCATGTACTCATAGATTCTGCTCTCACCACGTGACGCCGCACACCTATATAAACATTTTTACTAAGCCACGTACTCCGGCTTTCATGTCTAAACCATATACCAAGTTTTTCACCTGAGGGGGTGTCTATCCTTACTTGCTTCATCCATTTACACACGTCCTTTTCATGTAATGCAACCGTGAGTCTCAATTTGGACGTTGTCCCATTTTACTAAGCTCATGATGGGTTTTAAATTCATCTATTTTTAATCCATTTTTATGACTTGTTTTTAGTAATTTCAGAGTTGTTTTAAGGCCAAATTATGGAATATTTACAAACTTTATGTTTTGCAGGTGTTAATTAAAAAATGAGAGATTTTCAGCAAGAAAGAAGAGAAAAACAAAAGAATCATAGCTAGCCTTCGTCGCTGATTGCATTCTTTTCGGGTCGCGACAAACGTCTAAGCAAATGGCTAGAGAAGTGTGTCGCAACCACTGTTATCAAAATCGTACGATTCACGATTCAGGGGGTAAACTATCCGACTCTTTAAAAGAATCGAAAATATGCATGAATCGAAGACTGAATCGCTGAATCGCGAATCGATTCACATGAATCGATTTAATACCGATTCTCGCGGACCAAGATCCTCAAAAGTCAAAAATAAAACTAAAATACTAAAAAATTGCCAATCGTAGGAATTAATTAACGTTGGAAAAAGCAACTCCAACCTTTGTACACGACTTATGAGAAGAAACGAAAAGTGGAGCAGTTAACACCATCAGCTGTATAAGTATAACGAATTTACAGAAGAAACGAAAAAGGAGAAAAACCAGGTCAAGAATAAAAAGGAGAAAAAATCTGAATTTTCTGCCAGCTCTCGTGCATGTACCGTATGTTTTTTTATCGCTTTCATCTTCTTCTTCAAGAAAAAACATGAATAACCATTGCGTAAAATATCATCCGTCCATCTTTTTTTTCGGTTGTAACACCCCAAATATACCCTAAATAAGCTGACACGTTGTGTATTTAAGAGAAGATAATTTAACCGCTTTTAGAGTTAAATGCTAAATATAGAACGAGAGACCCTGAAAAGCTTACAGAAACTTAAGGACAAAATTGTAATTTGTCCAAAAAAGGGGCCTAAAGACATGAATTGATGAGTTTGAGGCCAAAATGAAATAAAGGAAACTCGAATACAAATAGCCAAGAGTTGGAAGGCTTAAAAGCAATTAATGAAACTTAACCCAAAAATGGGTTTTTGGAGGCCAAACAAGGCCTTAGCAAACATGGGTTTTAAAAGACCAAAGTTGGTCTCATTTGGGGGAGGAGAAAAAAACGTGAAGGAGGAGGAGAAGAGAAGAGGAAGAGGAAGAAGATGGAGGAGCCAAGATCAAGCCAAAAAGGTATGGAAACTCACCTTGATTATGAATTCTATGAGATTTGGCATGGATCTTTGGGTTTGTATGATGATTATCTTGCTCAAACCTAGGGTTTTGCTAGGGTTTCATCTTAACCCAAAAATTTTGGAAAGTAAGGTGGGTAAAACTCATGGCAATAAGATGGTTATGGAATCCTTCCTTTGAGGATGGATTCATGGTTAATTAGGTAATGAGTTAGCTTAGGAGTAAACCCTAATTAATATTCATGTTTTTGTTTGAGGATGGGTCACAACCCATATTAGAAGGGTTTTCGAAGAAATTCATGAAAGAATTTTGAAGAAACATATGAAATCAAAGATGAATTGAATTGAAAGGAGATTACAAGGTGAATTAGAAGTGTTTTTGATGTGTGTTTGAAGAGTAGAGTTGATCGGGTATCAAAATATGGAAATATGGGAACAAAATACACATTTGGGCACTGGGTCACTTGCATCGTACACTTTGAACTCGTACCGGCACACATTGTGTTCTCCTTCGTCATTTTTATTAACATGTACCTGCATACGTTAGACATAAAATGGTACACCCTGCTTCGCTTCCTGGGCCGACCCGGCCAGATTTGGCCATAACTTGCTCATTTCTTATCCGATTTGAGTAATTCAAGTGGCTACGTAAAATAGACTTCAAGGAGAACAAAATTGTTATCAGGCATCGCCAAATTTGATCCTCTAAGCTGCCAAAAATTCACTAAAGGGCCATGTGCAAGCCAAATTCTCGTTCCAGCTTTGAACATAGAGTAGTCCGTTGTTTCGACGTAACTTGAGTTTCTGCGTTCGAATTGGGTGATTCCAGTTGAATAGAACCTTAGCACCTTATCTTTTAAAAGAATACAATGACCTAGAGTCAAACATGAAGATAGGATCCCGGAAAAATTAGTAATACGAACTCGCTCTAGTGTAATCCGTGTAAATCGACTAGTTTGGCATGAAAATGCCATAACTTTAGTTCTCGATGATCCGATTGATTGATTCCACTTCCTAAGTAAAGTGTATACATAGAGGATTAAGAATATATGAATGAGGTGTGATTCCACATACATCATACTTCAAGAATATGAAGTGCCATATGTAATGTGCATGAAACAAGGAAAATGTAGAAAATGAAAATGTAAAGATGTGTTCATGAAACATGAAAATGATTATGGATAATGAAAATGAAAACGAATTGAAACATGATTGTGAACATGCGAGGCAATATGTCATAACACATACGCGTGTTATGGATATATTATTATTATCAAGATATAACCGTAAAATGATAACAAATGAAACTTAAAGTATACGAATGAGCATATATATGAATGAGTACACACAAGGAACGAGTATAGGAAATGGGAGGCGCTTTATACTACATGAATGAGTACGCACAATGGAGCACGTGAATGATATATAAACGAGATGAATATATACAAGAAATGTATATAGATTATATTTTTTATGATAATACAAAGTATTATTGGAATTGAAATGTGATTATGACTAAGCAGGAATAGCATCAGGAAATATATATGATAAGTATATATATATTGATTTGAATGATTATTATTCGAAATGTCTCATAATGCGATGCATGTGTGCATGATTTGAACTTATGTTTAAATTATCGCGATAAAGTAACGATTTGAATGTATCATTGAATGACCGATACGACCGATTCACCGGGGAATCGAACGCCATGAAGGTAACCGTATTTGCCTAATAAATCACATTACCACGAATGACAAACAGTATGTGATTTCTAAGTGAATCTGTCGGAATGTCGAAATTTATAGCCATATGTGAGACAATAATAATTGAATGCTTAAATCACATTGCTATTGAATGACAAATGTATGATTCCAAGTAATCACAGAATGTCACTTCTATAGCCATATGTGAGACAATAATAATTGAATATAAAATCACATTGCTAATCGAATGACAAATGTATGGTGATTCCCCGCGAATCAAGGTGAATGTCGACTTCTATAGCCATATGTGAGACGGTAATAATTGAGTGTGAAATCACATTGCTAATGTAACGACAAACAGTGCAGATTCCCGCGAACTGGGCGTGAACGCGACTTCTATACTATACGTGAAATCGCCAAACCGAATGTTTAAAAAACATATTAAAATGTATTGTTTTACACTTTATACTACACCATATTAGTAAAATATATCATTTTGTAAATGCATTTTGTTGAATGCAAATGTTAAGGGTCTTTTGAAATTATAAGTGTTTATGGATTGCCCTAAAAGAAGTGCTTGACACTAAAAAGGTCTCAAATAGAATAACATAAACAAATGTTTTGGAAAGATAATTGAAAATGTCGAGTGAACCGGCTCAATAGATCCGCCACCGGTCAAGTCGGGATTCGGTCGACACTTTGAAAAAGAAAAAATTAATAAGACAAAGAATGTTTGACGAAAACGCCGAGTAAACCGGCTCCACTGATCCGCCACCTGGCCAAGTAGGGATTCGTCGCGACACTTTTAAAATGAAAATTACCAAAACGAAACAAAAGGGATTTAATCTGCATCCTGCATCACGAAATGTACTTCTAAAGGAGTTGATTAATGGCTTCGGGTCGTGATAGTGATAAAGAGTCTAATATGTACCGGTATTTTTGGTCCGACTGAACTCGTATGAAATTGATATGATTTGATTTGTTCTCACTACACATACGTATAAGTTTACTTTTGAATATGATTTGATCTATCATACATGTAGTAGATATGAGTTACAACCAGAAATACATGACACAAAGAAAGTAATATGAACAAGATAATGATAAGGAATCAAAAGAATAAATCTACATGTATAATATGAGATGAGTTAGAAGTCACATAAGAATAGGTCGTTATATGCATGGGCAAATGTAAAAAGATAGTGACGGCAATATTGTTATTGGTCGTTATCGTTTATATGTTCACTGTTATAGTGCTTAGCACTGTGTTCAACTGCGGTAGGTACCGAAGAGTGAGATAAAGAGGGACAGATTCCACACACAGACGTAAAGTTATCTCGTAGATAGGTGCTCACCAAAGACTTTTTCCAATCTCGATGTTTTATTAGATATGCATATGGTTAAGTAATTGTATAAGTAATGGGACTTAGCATATGTGTAGAGATTTTAATGGATACTCACCTGTGCTGGGTAACTCCTTGTATATGTGAATGACTTTTTGGTTATTACAAAATTATTTGTCTACAGGTATAAGTTAAGCTCAAAAAAATATTGTTTGTATAAAAAAATAAATAAAATACAGTAGTCTCAAAGATACGGTTTCGCACTCCAAACCGTTCGGATTCGCTAATCGGGCCTAATTTAATCTGGGCGTGACATGTTGCTTCTCTCGTTTCTTCCTCTTCTTCTTCCTCTTCTTCCTTCCTCTTCTTTCTCTTCATCGATGACAAATCAATTTCTAGCCCTAATCTAGGTTGTTGCAGCAAAATGTTTATTTTTGCCGAAATAAAACAAAAAACGCCATAGTTAGGCTGAACTGAAGGAGATCGAGAAAAAGAAAAAAAACTAAATAGGCTAGAACTAGAAGTGATCCGAAAAAGGAGAAGCGTAAGAATGGAAGGAAGAAGAACGAAGCAGTTGTGCCAGGAAAAGAAGTCGTGGGTGCTGCCGTGCTGAGAAGCTGTGTGTCTATAGTGGATTTAATGATTCATAATATATTAAAATATTATTTTAATATATTTATTTATTTAATATGTTTTTATATTAATTAAAATATTTGATTTATCTAATAAGTTAATAATACCTGTTATTTTAAATAAATAAAAATAAATTATCTGCTTATAAATAAATAATAATTAATAATGAATTATTTTTTCGTAATATCTGTCACGTTCCATTCCCACCCGACCAATGATTCGATCCGAACTGAGTCCGGACGCGAGACCCTATATATATACTGGGACTCTTTACCTGAATAATTATACATTGGTATATCCAAGTCTTATAATATATTCAAAATCTATATACAAAGTCCAAAATAAAACTACCATCGTAGTGGTGTTTATAGTGTCGTATATACAGCATTGTTCCATTTACATATTCAAAAACTATACAATTGGCTACCATCGATCGTGAGTAGCGGAACCTACGTTGATGAACCCTCTACTCGTAGGTTGGCCTTGAAGAATGCGTAGTTCTCGGATCGCCTTCTCTCGCACTTCCACATGATTAAACCCGTGCTAAGCTTTACGCTTTAGCGGAAACATCTATACAACATGTGTGTACCCGCTATAATAAGCATATAACAATAACAAAATGGAATTTCATGCATCTGCATAATGGCTTATACAAGCACTATGCTTATCACTTAATTTATGCCTACGACTTAATTTATGCCAATACAACCTGACTTAATGCTTATTCTATAAAAGTACCGTAGGTACTAACGGTTCATACTATACCCGCAGGCATTTCCACGGAATGAGATATATTATTGTGACTTATATGTTTATTCAGTCTCCCGTAGAGTTACGTAGCTTACTCTTATCTCGTAATTACCCGTACGTGATACAGATCAGAACGATACATCATAATTCCTCTTTGTTTATTCTTCGCATTATCATATAATTACCGATACCTGCATTCGGGCATTTCAATAAACTAAGACACATCATAATAATATCCAAAGATATTATACAAGACTTAAAGGATTTGCATTATTAACCGGAGTGCCATAGCACACCAGATTAAAGAGTGCCGTGAGCACTTAACAGACAGAGTACCGGCATTAATCGGGAGTGCCTAGAGCACTAACAAGTACTGGCATTAATCGTGAGTGCCGAGCATCAACAGAGTACCGGGTATTTAATTCGGGAGTGCTGAGCACTAACAGAGTACTGGCATTAATCAGGAGTGCCGAGTACTAACAGAGTACCAAGTACTAATCATTTTGGCAGAACACTAATAGCTGACTTCAGGTATTTTTATAATTATGCGGAGTTCAAGAATTTACTGCTTTAGAATATGGCATTCTACTAACATTACGTGTTCATGACAGATCGTGATTACATACTCTGCAAGGTATGATGCTTATATAATCACACCTTAATCATGTATTCTTATTCTTCTCTCAATCTACTTTTTACCTGTGAATTGGAATCAATCCAATCGGATCATTCAAACTAAAGTTATGACATTTTCATGCCAACTAAGTTTACACCGATTTTACCAAGGTACAGATTGCAATATTTATTTTCCAGTGCCTTGTCTCGATATTTGCACTGGATATTTGGTAACATTTTAAAGTTAAGGTGTGCTAAGGGTTCTATTCCAACTGGAATCACCCCATTCGAGCACCGAAACTCTCCGTTACGTCCAAACAACTCGCATTACTCTATGATCAATCGAGATGCAGGAAATGGGCTTGCATTACTACCACTTTCAGTGAATTTTTTGAGCTATCTAGAATCAGAATTTGGAGATACCTATAAAATATATTTGGTTCTCCTTGAAGTCTATTTTACATAGCCACTTGAATCACTCAAATCGGAGAAGAAATGAGTGCCGCGCCAAAATACGAAACCTACAACCGTAACAGAAGAAGGGGGCCGCCTCTACCGGTAGACTTTAAGCTTCTACCGTAGGCCTGGCCAAAAATGACCAGTAACGATATTCTACCGGTAGGAACTTCAATCCATCGGTAGAACTCTCCCGAAAAGTGCCCAAATTGGGTGGTTTCTCCCATTTTTCATGCCTTTATCATCCCTTAGATCAATTCTAATGCATCCTTCATCAAAACTAATACGGAATCCCTCCCAAGAACTCCACAACACTTAATTTGCAAAGGAATACTAGGATTCATACCAATTTTCACCCAATTCTACAAATCCTTGGAATTTCGAGATTCCATATTCATCATTATGAACTAGGCTTTTCAACCAAACTTCCCTTAAATCTAGAGTTATAATGTTTGCCTAGCAAAACCCTAGAGATGGGAATCAATTTAATGTTCAATGGAACCCTAGCAATACATACTCAAGTAATTCTTACATACCAAAACATGCTAAAATCCATAGTTTCCATACCAAGGTCAAGTATCCATACCTTGATTTTGCTCCTCCTTCCTCTTCTTCTTCTTTCCTTCTTCTCCTTTCCTTTCTCCTCCTCCCGTGAGGCTTTGTTTGGAGACCAAAATGCATTTTTGGTCTCCACACTCCTTTTATAATAAGGGTTTTTAAATTATTTAGCATTCTAGCCATTAACTTTCCTAATTACATTGGCAATTTCATTATTTATACTTTGGCCTCTAATTATATAACCTATGTCTTTGATGTCCCTTCGACAAATTACTGCTTTTGCCCTTATAATATGTACAACTTCCGAGTTTTTAAGTTTCTATATTGCAGTTAATTTACGAAAATTTTAATTTATGTCTACAAAATACCCTAAACATGTTGAAAACAACCAGGGTGTGCTCTGGGTGTTACAACCCCCTTAAAAACAAATTTCAGCCCTCGAAATTACCGACCTAAGAGTCGAGGGTATTGTACCTCATTGTCACTCCCGGTTCCCATGTCATTTCTTCATATCGTGATGCTGCCAAAGCACTTTTACCAGTGGAACTTGCTTGTTTCAGAATCGCCTTATTTCACGACCAAGAAGCGCTCATCGAAGGTGAAATCTTCAGACTTGTATATCTGAACCGCATATGTGCAATGGGTCGAACGATATCTACGGGCATAGACACATGGAATATATCATCACAACTCAGGGCGCTAAACCTGCACGCCACTCTGGCCCATTCTTTTCTAAGACTTCATAAGGGCCAATGAATCGTGACTCGCTTCCTTTCCTCCGGTGTAAAACGGAGTATCTTTTTCCATGGAGATACTTTTAAAAACACTTTATCTCCTTGTACTATACTCTATGTCTTTCTCTTCAAATTAGCTGCAGAAGACCTTTGTCTATCACAGCACTTCACCTCGCCGAATAATTCAACTTTTTTCTTCCGTGTCTTTAACTAATTCAGACCTATAACTATGCTCATTCATCTCTCTATATCCAACACGTAGAGTTCTACATCGTCTTCCACATGCAGCTCACACGGGCCATACCAATACCGGATTGATAACTATTGTTATAGGTAAATTCCATGAGTGGAACGCATTTATCCCAACTTCCGAAAATCTAATACACGTACTCGGGCATGTTCGACACCGATCACTCTTTCGATCGCTCCATCGCTTTGTGGATGCAAGCGTTGGCAAAATTCAATCTCGTACAAAGTCGATCGTATTTCTTTCAAAACTTGACGGGAATCGAGATCGCTACGACACTATCGATACGGGAATGCCATGTAATCTAACAATTTCATTCACATAAAGGTCCGCTAAACGATCCATGGAGTAGTCAAGTCGAATCGGTAAAAGAGCGCATTCTGGCTATTCTGGCCCACTATTACCAGATTGCATCGCTTTGGGTGAGGGGAAACCTGATATCAATCCATAGTTATGTTATCCCACTCCATTGGGGAATTGAAGTGATTCAATGAACCAGATGGTACTGGGTGTTCAGCCTTTTACTACTCGACGCGACACTTAGCGCCACATACTGTAAATACCCATCCACGGATTGGGCAGGTTCTGTATATTATTACTTCTGTGAGGTAAGGAATGGGAGGTATTAGGACATTTTCTTTTTTCAATTCCATATCATTCTAAGACACATAACTGCTTCAGACAACAAACCTCCACTTCCATCTATGGAAAAATCGGGCCTTGTTCCAAGATCGACCACCGAGCCAATTCTGTAACTTGTCATCATTTTTCTGAGATTCACTATATTATTTTAAACCGGTATCACATTCAATTGAGCCAACAAGGCTCCATCGGGTGCAAATCTCCAATCATAATCTTCAAGGTCGAGCAAAATCACTTCCACTCGCGCATCCTCGCTACTACATTTGCTTTCCCCGGTGGTAATCAATTATACAACCAGGCTTTCACAACAATTCCAACCACCGACGTTGCTCAAGTTCAAATCTTGAGTTAGCAACATTTCAGACTCTTATGATCAAGTGAAAATTTTACATTTTCTCCATATAAATAGTGTCTCCAAATTTTCAAAGCGAACATCATAAATTGCTAACTCCAATCCATGTGTGGATAGTTTTTCGGCGCATCAACTGTTCAAGCCACCACTTTCCCATCCTCAAACAGATCAATACGCATCCCAAACCTATCCTCGGCTATCATCAGATATCAGGCATCCCTACCCGGCAAATAATCACACCGCGCTTCAAACAAGATTTTTAATTTTTCAAAACTGGATTGGCACTTATCATCCCAGTCAAATTTCACTCCTTTCCGGAGTAATCTTGTAAGTGAGGATGCTATAACTGAAAAGCCTTGTACAAATCTCCGATAATAACCTGCTAAGCCCAAGAAACTTCTTATCTCTGCTGAGGTTCTGCAGGAGATCGCCAATTCACAATTGCTTCGATTTACCGGATCCACTCTAATACCTTCGCAGATACAATACGGCTTTAGGAATGACACTTCCTTAAGCCAAAAAATCACATTTACTTAATGGCAAACAACTCGATTCTCTCTCAAAGTTTGCAACACTATCCTCACATGGTGTCTATGTCTCGTGCATCTTTGAATACACCAAGATGTCATCACCACAACAATGATCCAATAGGTGAAAACCTATTCATCAAGTCCATAATCAATGGAGCATTAGTCAACCCCAAATGGCATGACCAAAAACCTCATAGTGGCTATAACTGCCCTCGAAGTCGCGGACATCAACCCTTTACACCCGAGTTGATAATATCCCGATCGCAAGTCACTTCTGGCAAAGACACTGTTCTCTCAATTGGATCAAAAAATCTTCTATTCTTGGCACTGGTACTTATTCTTAACTCGTTACTTTATTGACAGTTTCGTAGTCACGTGACATCCCGAAGAGTGCCATCTTTCTTCTTAACAAATAAAACCGGCGCACCCCACGATGAAACGCTAGGTCGAACAAAACCCTTATCCAATAGCTCTGTAGTCGAAGTTTTCAACTCTTTAGTTCGGGCTGGAGCCATACTGCAAGGTGTCCCCAAATAGAGCGCCATCAAAATCAATAGAGAGATCTACTGCCGTGGTACCTGTAATTCTTCAGAAACACACGAAACTCCTAATCACGTAATATGCTTTCTAAGTTTAATGCCTTTCGGGAGTCAAGAATCGCGCCGCAAAAGGTTTCACAACTTTTTCAAAAACGCCGGGCTTCATAGCTTCAAGCACAATTTCACCATCTTGCATCACACTGTATGGTTACTTCAATGTGTCATATATTTAAGAAAACTTCTTTCTTATCACAAATAACTATTATGGCCTCATGTCTTGATAACCAATCCATTCCCAAGATCAAATCAAACTTCATGAAAAGGCAAAGCAATTAGATCAAATCGAGAATTTCTTATTATGGACCATTAAGGGACAATTTCTTATACAATAATTCCGCTGACTCTAACACCAGGCTCCAGAGAGGACTTGTAACAAGGTGTCATAATCTAAATTTCTACCTGCAGTTTATCGCCATTCTGCTTGGCGCATACATATGAATGTGTAGAGTCCGGATCAATTAAAGGCAAATCAATATCAAAGAGAGAGTGAATGTACCCGCAATAACCCCGTATGTCCGGGATCTTCGAGCCTCATCGCATAAGCTCCGGTCACCGTAGTATGACCACTTTACCGCCTTTAAACATTACCTCTACCTTATGCAGCCATCACTTCGCCTTACCCTTACTCGAGTCTGCAGGTACATGTGACCTCTCTCTACCACTTCCTCGAGGATTTCTAGAACTTCCAAACTCTCGCGACAATCGCTATCACGGTTCTCTCGCACCCTACGTTCAAACAACCTCCGGCCATCACCGCGAAATACCACTCATGATACTGCGGGCAAATGTGGGCATACGCTCTCGTCAGCTGAGATGCTCTGAGCGGAACTTTAGAAATATGATAGGTCCGTCTCCTACCCTGTAGCCGGACTCCTCAGATCGATCAACTCAGACTCTGGTGGTCTTTTCCCGAAGAGGGAACCCCTCCTGAGAAACTCTTTTTCTCTTTCTTCGACTCTTCATTTCGTATTTCTCAATTTTTATAGCCACGCACCAAATTTGATAAAAATCGACAGACAACGGCAACAACATGGCACCTTTTGATAGATCTGGGCGAAGGCCTCCTCAACCGTCTATACACTGGCTTTTTCCTGCATGACTGATTCCTGCAGATATTTACCGAGGCTGTCAATTCTCTTCATATTCGCCACCACTATTTTCCCTTGTCTTAGAGTCAAGAATTTCTTCCATTTCACCTCGTAAATCATCAAATGATATATCGATTAAACTCGTGCGACGAAGTAGTCCCATGTATCCGATCCGGGATTAGTGGATTTCAAACCAACTTCCCACCAATCATAAGTCACTCGCGCAAATGAAACCGCATTACGTGACCTGGTCCATCGATACTTCGTCATCTAATACCCTTTTCAAGTTTTTCAAGCCAAAACTCCTACATCGGATTCTTCCATACTTGTACCATGGAATTTTCCACCATGCTTTCGCATTGCATCACCGAGCTCGTGGGGCAAGTGAGTCGATTCAGACCTCACATATCCCGAGAGACTTTTACCAATGCTTCGGAAGCATTTTCATTCATCGCTGACTCTGACTTAATGGGCGTATGGATCCAAAGACTACGTTTTCAACTTGCTTCATCAATGTGCCTTCTTGAGGTGGATCCATACTAGACAATAAACGTAACAAAGACATCCGCATTAGCCAACACATTCTGGCGTAAAGCATCGTAAATCTTAAACACTTTCCTGCACGCCAAACCTAGGCTCGACACGATCTTGGTTACCGCCCTTGTATTCTACCACCCACGACGGATCCGAACCGAGTCCGGACGCGGCACCTATATATACCGACTCTTTACTCGAATAATTATACATTGTATAATCGTCTATAATATATCCAAATCATATACAAGTCCAATAAACTACCACCGAGCGTGTTTATAAAGGTCGATATACGAAGATGTCGTCTCCATTTACATATTCAAAACTATACAATTACAATTACCGATCGTGAGTGCGGAACCTCGCGGATGAACCCCTCACTGCGGTGTTGGCCTTTGAAGAATGCTAAGTTCTCTGACGCCTTCTCCGTACTCACACTCCGATTAAAACCCGTGCTAAGCTTTACGCTAGTGGAAAACACCGGCACAACATGTGTGTACCCGCTATACTAAGCATATAAATAATGTGCATCGTAATTTCATGCATTCAGAGATAATGGACTTATACAAGTAATTATGCTTATCACTTCGACTTATGCCTACGACTACTGGTATGCTTACTAAATCCGGGATCGATGCTTAATTTTTCTATAGTACCCGTGAGGTACTACACGTTCATTATCTGAAGGTCAGAGGTACCACCGGATGTACAGACACAGACTTATATGTTTATTCAAAGTCTCCCGTAGGAGTTACGTGCAGCCACTTTATTCGCATCATCTATATTACAGATCGTAATCCATACACCATAATTTCCTTTGTTTATTCTTCTTCGATTATTATCATATACCATCGGGACACCACTCATAGAGCTTCAATAAACGCAGAAGACATACCATAATAATATCCAAAGATATTATACAAGACGGAAAGCGTGGATTTCCGTAATACAACCGATGCAGCACGTCGAGGGCAGGAGCGCCGAAAATTGTATCAGACAGAGTACCGAAGTACTAATCGAGGCCGAGTACTACCGTGGAGTACCGGCAGACGCCGACCGTGAGTGCCGACACCAAATGGGAGTACCGGCACTAATCAGAGTGCCGACACTCAACAGAGTACCGGCATTAATCGAGCGCTGAGCACTACCAGTATACCGGCACTGAACTGCATGGCGCAGGTCAAATAACAGCTGATCTCGTATTTTTATAATTATAAGGAGTTCGGGTGAATTTATCGCTTTTAGAATATGGCATTCTTACTACATATCACTACAGATCGTATTGCATATACGGGTATAAGCATGCGATATAATCACACACCTTAATCATGTATTCTTATTCTTCTGAATCATTTTACCCAGGAATTGGAATCAATCCAATCGATCATTCAACTAAAGTTATGGCATTTTCATGCCAACTAGTCGCTTAACGATTTTACCAAGGCACAGATTGGCTGTAATATTTTATTTTCCAGTGCCTTTGTCTCGATATTTCACTGGATATTTGTACTATTTTTAAAGTTAAGGTGCTAAGTGCCTGGTTCCAACTGAATCACCCATTCGGAGCAATCGAAACCTGCCACACCCCAACAACTTATCTACTCTAAGGATCAATCGATGCAGGAAATGGGCTTGCACATGGCCCCACTTTCAGTGAATTTTTGAGCTATCTAGAATCAGAATTTGGAGATACTCATAAAATATATTTGGTTCTCCTTGGAAGTCTATTTCCATATAGCCACTTGAATCACTCAAATCGAGAAGAAATGAGCAAGCTACGCCAAAATACGAAAAATCGGTCAAAACCTGAACAGAGAAGGCCTACCGGTAGGACTTTAAGTTCTACTGCAGACTTTGGCCAAAATGACCAGTAACGATATTCTACCGGTAGGACTTCAATCCTACCGGTAGAACTCTCCGAAAAGTGCCCAAATTGGGTGGTTTCTCCCCATTTTTCATGCCCATCATCCTTAGATCACTCCTAATGCATCCTTCATCAAACTAACATGAATCCTCCCAAGAACTCCACAAACACTTTTAATTTGGCAAGTTTAATACTAGATTCATACCACTTTTCACCCAATTCTACAAATCCTTGGAATTTTATGATTCCATATCTACTCATTATGAACTAGGCTTCTCTCTCTTTTCAACCAAACTTCCCTTTAAATCTAGAGTTATAATGTTTTGCCTAGCAAAAACCTCCTAGAGATGGGAATCAATTTAATGTTCAATGGAAACCTGAAGAATACATACTCAAGCAATCTATACCAAAAAAAGCTATGCTAAAATCCACAAGTTTCCATACCAAGGTCAAGTATCCATACCTTGGATTTGCTCCCCTCCTTCCTCTTCTTCTTCTTTCCCTTCTTCTCCTTCCTTTCTCCTCCTCCTCCCGTAGGCTTCTTGTTTGGAGACCAAAAAATGCATTTTTGGTCTCCACACCTCTTTTTATAATAAGGGTTTTTAAATTATTTAGCATTCTAGCCATTAACTTTCCTTAATTACATTACAATTCTCATTATTTATACTTTGGCCTCTAATTATATAACCCATGTCTTTGATGTCCCTTTGACAAATTCACGGTTTTGGGTTCCTTATAATATGTACAACTTCCTCGAGTTTTTAAGTTTCTATATTTTCAAGCACTTGCTTAAAATTTTAATTTATGTCTACAAAATACCCAAATATGTTGAAACAAACTGCAAAGTTTCTAAGTGTTATAAATAATAATGAATTATCTTTTTTATAAATAAATAAATAATAAATTATTTATTTAAATTATTTGTAGATAAAACAATAAAGAATTTTAATTAACACTCACTAAATAAATTAACATATCATTTTTTTAGTTATGGACCATCACTAACAATTTTAATTGTTAGTTTGCTATCCACCACCACTAAATAAATTAACATATCAAGCTTTTTTTTCTAAGTTAGTGGACCACCACTAACAATTTTAATTGTTAGTTTGCTAGTCCACTAACAATTAAATAAATTAACATATCATTTTTGCATATTAATTCTATATTGTAACATAACATATCTAAATTGAAAATTACTTTTATTCTTTTTTAGGTTATCAATTATCATCATACTAAATGGCACCACCGAAAAAAAGAAGGGTCGTATCGTGGGTGATCCTATTTAGAACATTGCTCTAGAATTAATGACAATAGAATGAATTTAGTGTAACTAATAGACTTGAGAGATGGGGAGGGATTAATAGGATGAAACATCATTTAGCATGATCATAATAATGTTCTTGTACTAACAATGTCCATAAAATGTAAGAGATCTTTGCATCAAATTTTTAGACCAACTAGAAACACAAAAGTCTACAAAAGCTAATGAAAGTATGGAAGAGTTTGGAGGAGGAGAGCAAGAAGTTCAGATTCTAGGGAATAAAAGAAAGGCTACAATGGATGCATTTATAGACAAAGGGAAAGGTGTCAAACAACAATCTTTGAATGCACTTGTTAAGAAAAGAGAACCTGCAATTGAGAGCATATGTAGATTTTTATATGGACATGCATTGCCTTTTGTTTTGTTAAAGTCCATTATTTGCTTCTATGATTGAAAAAATTGGTGATTATGGTAGAGGATTGAAACCCCCAAGTTATCACGAGGCTAGAGTTACTTACTTGAAAAATGAAGTGAACAATGTGACTTTGATGTTAGAGAAATACAAAGGAGTGGAAGAAACCGATGTACTTTGGATGCCTATGGGTGGTCGATAAGAAAAATAGATCTCTCACTAATTTCTTAGTTAATAGCCCAAGTGAATCGTTTTTCTCAAATCAATAGACACCTCGGGATGTTATAAAAGATGCAACGAAAATTATTTGAATTGTTTGATTCATTAGTCGAGGAAATTGAGAAGAAATGTGGTGCAAGTGGTGACTCCGATAGTGCTTCGCTATGTAGCAAATGGTGAATTGCTAATGGAAAAAGAAAAGCTATTTTGGTCTCCGTGCAGCTCATTGCATTGACATAAGTTGGAGGATATGGTGAATTGCCAATATTCAAGGATACTATTAAAAAGCTAGAGAAGTTAGGTTTATATTTATAGACATAAGCTGGGTGCTTTGGTATGTTTAGAAAATTTCAAGAGAGTTAAAGAGGGCTGGTGTTACAAGATTTGCTGGCATCATTTCTCACTAAAGAGTTTTGAGGAGAATAAGCTTCCTTTTCGAGCTATGTTTGCATCAGAAGAATGGGCTAAGAGTAATTATGCCACCAAGATATAAACAAAAAAAGTAGAGGCAATATTGTTATTGGACAACAAGTTTTGGAAATTAGTAACATATTGTTTAAAGTGTGTTGGCCCACTTGTCAAAGTTTTAAGACTTGTAGATGGTGATGCAAACCATGAATGGGGTATGTTTACGGCCATGGATAGAGCAAAGGAGCAAATTCAGAAGAATTTCAATAACCAAAAGACAAAATATGAGTGCATTTGGAACATCATTGATTTGAGATGGGATTTGCAACTCCATAGGCCACTCCATGCTACAGGATATTTTCTTAATCCGCGGTAAGTTTTCTAAATATCAATCAACTTTCTATATGGCATATGCTATTATTTATCAAGGTTATTGCAAACTAATTGTTATATATTTTGATAGGTTTCAATATAATGAGTCTTTTTCTCATGGATTTTGAAGAAAGTTGGTTTATATAAACAATTGGAGAAGATGTTCCCAAGCATGAGACAAGAATTAAAATTGGATCAACAAATGGAAAGTTTAAAATAGAGAAGGATTATTTGGTATGAATATGGCCATCGCAGAATAAGGACAAGAAGCAACCCGGTATGCTTTGATTCTAATAATTATGTGAAAGTGTTAAATATTATATTTTGAAAGATTTTAAAGGAACAAACGATTTTTTTATTATTTCGCTTTATGGAGAGTTATGAGAAGAATGTAAGGAACTTCAAAGTCTTACATAAGGGTTTTGAGTCTCACTTGTAGTGCTACAAGGGTTGTGAAAGAATTGAGCACTTTGAGCATGTCCATTCCAAAAAAGAAATAGGTTGAGCAACAAAGATTAAATGCTCTTGTATTTGCATACAATCTTCAACTTGAGTTAAGGCAAACAAAAATAAGTGAAAGAGGTGAGACATATGATCCTATTTTGCTTGCGATATGGAGTCCGATGATGAATGGGTCACCGAAATTGAAGATCCTTGTTTACCCTAAGATAATTCATGGATGGATATCAATGAATGTTTTGAAGATGATGGAGGAATTGGACCAAGCAACAAAAGGAAACGAGGTACATATCAAAAACTATATAACTTTTTAAAGATAAAAGTAGTGTATGAATTTTGAGTTGATTTTAATTTCTATCACATAGGTTCAAGGAACTGAATATGGTAGAAAGAAAAAGAAATGTGGGTGTTGGAGATGAGTTAGTTGATGATTTGTGGTTTCCAATTGTGAGGAAGAAGATGAAGATGAAGATGAAGGAGGAGGCAAGATGATCTCGCTATGGTCAGAGAAAGAGAGAGTGATGATGATGACAACCTTGAACTTGGAGATGATGGCTTAGTTTAATTTTATTCATAGTTAATTATTCTATGAAATGCTTTTATTAGCATTAGTATATTCAACAATTATAATATATTTGGATCTTTTTGAACTTTTTTTAGACTTGGTTGGTAACTTTGAATGGTTTATTTGAAAATATTATAAGCTTATTATTTAAACATATTTAAATAGCTTACAATTTATGAATTATATGAAATTACATATACTTTAACTATTATTACAAATGTAAAACGAATCTTACGATTCAATTCGATTCTCGATTCTCGATTCACTAATCAAGCATTCCGATTCTCGATTCGAATCTCGATTTAACAACAATGGTCGCAACAATATTTTATGTGTCACAACACAAGATTTAAAAATTGATGAAAACGAAAGCATGCCGCAAATGTTACAGCATGTCGCACAGAGCGAAGAAGCCATTGGAGGGTAAAGATCAATTATGTTAAGTACATAATGAAAGACCGTAAAGCATAATCTATATCGCGACACAATCTACTATGTCGCGACAATCGACTTCGCAAATACGGAGGAGCCGTCGAGACAAAAAGAGAGCACCAAAGAAGAAGTTCAATCGCAACAAGAAAGTTATGTCGGACTGCGACGCTTTACTTGTCGAATCGCCCGTTGCAACAAAGGAACCCAACGTTGCAACATACTTCAAGTTGAGGAGATAAGTCTATGTCGCAACATGGATCTTTAATGTCGCAACACAGAAATAAGCTGAACAGAGAGAAATGAGGTCGTGACACAACTTCTAGGTTGTGACAGAGGATTTAACAAAATGCAAAGAAGTTCGATCGCGACACAACTTCTAGGTTGCAATAGAGGATTTAACACAATGCAAAGAAGCCCTGTCGCGACATAACAAATCGAGCCAGGATAAAGACGAGTAAGTCAATACAAAAGCAGAAGCCTCTCGCGACATGAAAACCCGGGTCGCGATGCTAGCCAATATTGGCAACACCAAGAAGTCGCGTCGCAACATCGTAACAAAGCCGCAACAAGAAGTCGTCTAACAAAGAATAAGCCTTTGTCGCTGGCTGTAAATGCATAATATAAGACAAAGGTTACAACATGACTCCGAATAGAGATGCTAATACAACATGAAAACTCGTCGCGACACCAACTCGCAGGTCGCGACCGAACCGGTTGTGACATGACGACGTTGTTGTGACATAACTGTTTGAGGAATACACACAATATTGTCCCGACAAAGGAAACTCTGTCGCGACAGAGTTATCATACTAAAAGAAAGAAGATTGTCGCAACAAAAATACGTTGTCACAATTGAAACAAAAAGCAACACAAGATCTTCAAGTCACGACAGACGACTGCATACCTGCAATAAAGACACAAAACTCTATCGCAACATAACTTCTAGGTCGCGACATAGAAGGCGAATATGGGCCATAACTTTTTGGTATTCACACATAGCCTCAATTTTAGGGTCCAAACTTTTAGGGTTCTATAAATAGAAACGACTGTGGAAAGCGAGGTAGTCAGTCAGCATTGAACAAACTAGAGTACTTGGGGAGCTAAGGACTCTTGTATTATATTTTTCTTTTCTTTTCTTTTTATTTATTTTTATTTTATTTTTCTTCAAGATTAGATTTAGCGTGATTTTGATTTGTTTACTAGACCGAAATAGTAAATGTAAGTTTCGTCGAAATTAAATGGTCAAATTCATTTACGACATCGCTTGAATTCAATGAACTCCGCATAAAAGCTGGAAATCATTTCTTCACAGCGATTGCAAGCATGTTGAAATTTTCCCCGATCAAGATTTCAAAGGTATAACGTAATCCGCCGAGAATACAACTTCCACTGGGAAAGATCTGATGTTAGTTATGGTATTTTTTGCACAATGTAAAGAAAATTTCTTGAGTTGAACTTTGAATTTATTTGAATGGTGTTGTTGTGAAATTTATTGTTCCCAATCTTAGTAGCTAATACCCATGAAATGATTATTGTCTGGCTCTGATTTTCAGGAGGCCCTCTGAGTGACACAGAGATGAAGATTCCTGAGAGCATAGATTAGTTACTTCGGGGGGGCAGCGTACTAATATCAAGAACTAATGAGCTCTGAAAGGTTACTTAGATAAATCCTCAATTTGCTCATGGTTTGAGAAGGGTTGAGTGATATATCAATTTAATCAATTAGAGATCTTTCCTTGGTCTGGAGGAATGATCTTGATCCCGTGTTAGCTGAGATTTAATCAAAGGGAAAACTCTTTTAGATTTTAAGGATGAGACAATTCATTTGTAGAAAATCAAGTAATTGCCTCAGGAGACCCCATCTTCTTTGTGACCACCTCATGGGTACCCTTTAGGTGAAGCTCACCATAGGATATCCTCATTCCCCATCGAGTCCCTTTCGCTCCTCAGAGATTAACCCGTGACCTGCGCCTTAATCCAACTTAAAGATCCACCGAGCCACTAGCTCACAGGTACTCTCAGATGCTTCCCATTGACTAAAGACCCAGGGTCCTGCCTTAAATTCTGGAGGCAAAGGACCGTTGGGAATGGTGATATCCCATTTAGCGACCATTCTCCGATGGCACGATGAGGAAACATTTAAGGTGGGGGTCTCACAACAAAAGGCGCCTTTTATTGTGAGAGACCCCACCCTCTCGTGACCACCTCCTGGCTGGGTACCCTTCAAAGGGGTTTCACCATGTGATATCCCTATTCCTTATCGGAAGTCTCGCTCTCCCCAAAGATTCCAACCCGTGACCGGTCTTTAGTCCAACGCTGATCTTCGGTACCAACCGGAAGCACTAAATTTACTGGTAGTGTAGATGTTCCCCATCGGACCTTAAGCCCCGGTCCCTGTCTCGAGTCTCACGGAGGCTAAAGAAAATGCCTAGGAGGGCATGATATTCCGTGAGAGGATTCCACCCGAAGAGCACTGCGGGTCACGAAGGGTGTGGACCCCACAATAAAAAGGCGCCTTTTATTGTGAGACCCCCACCCTTCGTGACCACCTCATGGGTACCCTTCAGGTGGAAGCTCACTCATAGGATATCCTCATTCCCACTGAGTTCCTTTCGCCTCCTGCAGATTCAACCCAGACCTGGTGGTTTTATTTGATCGCTTTGAGGAAACAAGTTTCTATATCCACTGAGTGCCGAGGTCCTCGGGTTCATGAGGTTAATCCCGTTGATCCTTCAACGTGGTATCGGGAAAGCCATTTCTGCTCTTTGAAAATGTTATAAAGATTTGAAAATTTGGTTTTCATAGGATTGTTTTAATGTTTTATTTTAAAATTTCATAAATTATTTATGTGATTTAAAATCATATATGCATTACATGACATATGAAATTTCGAGTTCATTAAAATGTGTCAAGCCGAGGGCCTACTCGCACCAGAGAGCTCCCGAGGCATTAGTACCACCAACTCGAAATACCCGAGGTTTCATTTATAGAAATAATACTAGATCTTTTTGAAGTTGAAGGTCTAGGCAAAAAGGAGTCTTGGACTTTAATTTCAAAGATTACATTTGGAGGATAGGAGAATAGTGTGAGTGAAAAGATCATAAATGTTGGAAAAGAAATTGTAGGCATGTGTAGAAGAGTCCCACTCATCATCAACACCTTAGGAGGAATATATCAGACTTGTCCAAATGGGAGTCTATTCGTCGGAATGAAAATCATACTTACTTCAACATGGAAATGATAATGTTCTACTTCGTGCTCAAATTGTTATGATACAACACAATTGAAACAATGTTTTACTTATTGTGCTTTATTTCCACAAGACTATGAAATTGAGAAACAGTTGCTGGTACAATTATGGATAGCACAGGGATACATCAAACAGGGATGAGCAATTAGAGGAGCATGGGTTTGAAATCCCAAAGGCGACGCCGGGCGACGTAAATGGAGCGTGGTCAACTGTCAGTGGAGGTTCCAGTGAAGCAATTAGGTTTATGGATTATTTATCTAAACCTTCAATTGAGTTATATTAAGGCTTTAGCTATTAAATTGACATGATTCTAGGTTGATATTGCTAAGAAATTGAAAAGAAAGAATGAGATTATATGATCACAATTTGTATCAACCTTGAATAAATGGAAGTGATGTTGTTTGATTGGTTTTAATTGATTTAATGACATTCCTTAAAATGTTTGAAGGAATTAATGAATTAAGTTGTATAGAAATGAGATGAGAGGGTTAGCCAAGAAAGGGTTTAATTGGAAATGCATCGGGTTTGATTTAGTTTAAGTAAATCAATGACATTGGATGAATTATCAAATGTAATTTGTTGAAAGAAATGGAAGAAATTGAAGAAATAATTATGAATGTGTGACATGTAGGATTTGAACACCTTAGGAGAAGTATGGAAAAGTTGAGTTTCCATTAATTTTAATCAATTGGAAGTGATTAAAGGCCTACTGGAATGTGTTAGAATTAATGTTTTAAGAAGAAGAATTGATTAAGATATAAATGTAATTTTTGCTAAGATGAAGGGCATTATGAGTTTTTCACTTTAAGGATGCTAATGGCTTGATGTAAGGCTTGCAAAGATGTTGTCATGAGCCTTGATTTAATTGGAAGTGAATTGGATAAGTTGAGACTTCATGATGAGGATGTTCCCCAAGCACAAATATCTTAACACTCAGACGGCATTTGAGTTTTTAGTCATGCTATTTGATTTATGAATGCTCCAAATTCGCTTTTATGGATCTCATGAACAGATTTTCCGGCCTTACTTTAGATCAGTTTGTTATCTGTTTATTGACTACATACCGACCATTCAGACAAAGGAGAAGAACATGCAGAGCACTCGAGGATAATTTCGCAAACATCGCAGGAACATCGGCTATATGCTAAACTCGCAAGTGTCCGGCTTGGGCTCGACGCTGTCGCCTTTAAGACACATAGTTTCTGCGTAGGGATCTCAAAGGATCCACGTAAGGTCGGTTACATTGAATTGGAAACTCTCACGAGTGTTACGTAGATATGAGCTTTCCTTGGTATAGCAGATATTACAGAAGTTTGGCTGAGGTTCTCTGTGATAGGCAAATGACCGACTCAACACAAGAAAGTATGTTAGTATGATTGCAGATGTCACACGCAGTTTTGAGAGTTGAAAGATAGATTAACTTCAGCCCCAGTTTTAGCTTTGCTCAATGGGAAAGATGGATTTGTGGTTTACAAGGATGCTTCTGTGCAAGGCCTTGGTTCTCGCTTTGATGCAAAATGATAGTGATTGTATATGCCTCTAGACACCTAAAGAAGCATGAGGAGAATTCCCCACACACCTAATTTAGAGCTAGCGTAAAGCAATGTGGCTTGCACTAAAAATATGGAAACATTACTTATATGGTGGCCTGTAGGATCTTACGCATCATAAAAGTCTTAAATATTATATTTTCACCCAAAAGAAGCAACCCAGGGCAAAGAAGATGGCTCGAAATGATTAAGGACCACACGACTGCATTCATCGAGTACCATCCAAAGAAAAGCTAATGTCAGAAATCGATGCCTTGAGTAAGCCAACAGAGAGTACTTTGTCTCATATGAGATCAGTTATTCCACTACCGGTAGACCCGAGAGAGCTTTATAGGTGATATTGAAGTTGAGGATTCGTGAACCTTACTGGCCACGCTTTCATGGTGATCGCTTCTAAAGGCTGGATCGTATTCTAGCAGGCGCCGCAAGATCCACAAATGATTAAGTTTAAGGAAGAGATAGAAAAGGGAAGAGTTTCCTCAAATTAGAGATGATGGTACTGATAGTGAAAGGACAGAGAATGTGTGTGCCATGTGAGTATGGCGAGTCAAGAGAGACATTATGGAAGAAGACATTCATCTCGTTGGTGCGATGCATCTGTGCAAGATCAAGATGTACAGACTTCAGAAAAGAACATTACCGGTGGAATGGGATGAAGAAAGAAATTGCGAAGCTGTTTCCGTGTGCCTAACCCAAGCCGCCAGGTGAAGGCAAGAGCACGTAGGCCTCAAGGGGAAGATACAATACTCCTATTCCGGGGTATGGGAATGGGAAAAGATTACTATGGATTTTCATTACGTGTCACTACTCAGAGGCAACATGATACAATATGGGTTATAGTTGATCGTTTAATGAAGTCTCGCTTCATTTCTACCGCTAATGTTGAAGATTCTTTAGAAAGCAACAATCAGATGTAGTGAGATAGTGAGACTTCATAATCTGCATTGATAGTTTCGCATGCAGATTCCAGTTTACCTCACGGTTTTCGCCTAGTTTACGTAATGCCCGCACTAAACTGCATTTGGGCACGGCTTTTCATCCACGCATGCATGGCCACTCCGAGACCATACAGACTTTAGAGGATAAGGCTAGTGGTACAAAGTTCTCGAGTTGGGAGGAGTCAGACACCCATCTACCCCCGATGGAGTTCGCATACACAACGCTTATCGTAGGGACCAAGATTGGTATGGCCCTATGAGACTCCTTTATGGACGGAAATGTCGAACTCCGCTCATTGACGAGGTGTGAAAGGAAATTAGGAACCGAAATTGTTCAAGGACTTGTGATAAGATCAAAGTTATAAGGATAGACTCAAAAATTGCACAAGACCGACAAAAAGTTATGCGGACAATCGCCGTAGGACCTAGAGTTCGAGGTAGGATATGGTATTTTGAGGATTTCATAGAAGGGCGCATTTTATGATTTGGGAAACGTGGGAAAGCCGAGTCCACGATATATTGGGCCATGGGCAAGATTGCTGAGAGTGATTGAGAGGTGGCATATCGATTGAGTTATCCGACCTCGACGCATTCACGATGTTTTCCATGTTTCTATGCTTCGCAAGTACATACCGGACCCTTCACATGTATTGACAGAGCAACCAGTGGAAATACAGGAGAATTTGACATACGAAGAGGAACCAGCAAGGGCATCCTCGATCGCCGAGGAGCAGCAAGTTCGCGCAACAAGACTATTCACTGTGAAGGTATTGTGGAGGAGTCATACTAGCAGAGGAAGCTACATGGGAGCACGATGAGCGATGAAGAGGCATTATTCCATCCCTTGATGCGTATCGAATGTTTTAATTTCGAGGACGAAATTTTTATAAGGAGGGGTGATTGTAAAACCCCAACTTGATTGAATGTTATAATAGTAGTTTTTGAACTGATTAGAGGTCCAATGATAGAAACGAGGGTAGATTAGAATTAGAATGCTCTGTGACAATATTTGGACATGAAGTGGAATTTTCAAAATTGTAACCTAATGCCCTAAGGAATAATGATTTTTCTTATTATATCCGAATTGAGGGCTTTGCAAAGGACTTAGCAAATTTCAGTCTTATGACTTGAACCGACATTTGTAAGAGAATAGAGATTTAGCGAATAATGATTTCCTGGATCGAAACTGTGGGCTCGCGTTGAAATTTTCTAAATTGGGTCGAAAATACCGAAAATGTCCGCATTATATCATCATAAAGACTAACTAAACGGAAATAAAGTGAAACGGAGTCCGTTTGATATTTCAGTGATCCGAACGTAATTCACACACGCTATTGTCCGGACACGATTTAATGATTTTAAATCCGATTTTTGTGATTTCAGAAACAAATTCACGCAAGGATTTAGTTGTAATATTTTATGTTCAAATTAAATATAGACGATCACAGTAGTATTTTTGACATATAATCGATATAAAAACAAAGAAAAGCAACGGGAGATAAAATTCGCTATAACGTGAGAGATATGAATTGTACTAGCCAATCAAAAATCTTTCTTAATGGCTAAGTTATGATTTAAATAATGGTAAATGACTTGGTCTCATAAAAATGGACCTATGAGAGGCTTGGATTAAAGGGTAATTCACTTACAATAACCAATCAATTCGACTGGGCGGTAATTTTGAAAGCTTGAATTTAAAAGCAAAATTAGGATTTGTTCCAACAGAGGAGATCACGTGAGTGAGAAGGAGAGAAAGGAGAAAAGAGAGAAAAGAAAGGAGAAAGGAAAGAGGAAGAGAAGGAGAATCCAAGTCGGGATAATGAAGTTTTCTTTGTTTTTCGCTTCACGATCTTCGGCTGGTAATCAAGGAGAGGAGCCAAAGAAACTCAAGAAACAAGTAAGTTTTCATGGCGGGAGTTAGCATCACGTTTTCATGTTTAACGCCCAAATTCGTGATTGATGTTAAATTGATGGTATTTAAGGTTTAATGGTGCTGAATTTCATTATCAATTGAGAAAGCCAAGCGGTTTAGGTTAGAGCTGACAAAATCAAGTGAGTAAGGGTTAGGGTTTGATAGTGAATTGTGTGTGTTATGTTGAAATGGGTATAATGCATCAGATTTAAGTGTTTAGAGTGAAAGAAAAATGGAAGAGAAACACATTTTGGTCAATTTTTGGGCAGTAGTCTCGGTATAGAAATGTCCTGTTTTCTGTTTTGGATTCAGTTTTGGTATTTTGGCCATAACTTGCTCATAATTTTGATCCGATTTGAGTGATTTAAGTGGCTACGTAAAATAAACTTGAAGGAGAACAAAATCCTAAGAAGAAGGTATCACCAAATTCCCTGATCCTATGGCCTAAAATTTACCTCAAAGTAGGACCATATGTAAGCCACTGTCTGGTTCTCGGTACAGGAAATGCTCTGTTTTCCTCTTTCTGACCAGTTTTCATATTTTTACCATATAACTTGCTCATTTCTATCCGATTTGAGTGATTCAAAATTCTACAAATAGACTTCTAGGGAAAAAAGTTATCTGAAGGAAGTGCATACAAATTGTAACCCTAAAGTGCCCAGTAGAAAATGTTCTCAAAGTGAAGCTTATGTGCAGATTCGGTTCTGCTGCTAAACTGAGTCATCTGTTGTGCAGATTGTGTTATGTGGTTGAGGGCCTTAGAGAAGGAATTAAATGAAAATTTAAAGAGATGTTATTGGATATATAAAGGACTGATCTGGAGAGTTTCATAATTTTTGAAGACCTTTTGAATAATTTTTGGGGTCAAAAAGTCTATAGAGTATTGTTGGAAAAAGGTTGGCCAAAATGAATGGGTTTTTAGTGCTTAAGGGTAATTTGTTCATTTGGCTTTAAATGAATGTGTATGGTGGATTAAATGAAAGGCATTTCAATGTATAGTTGTGGTTTTCTTGAAAAAGGTGAAAAGGGACTATCGGACGGGAAACGGAATTGACGGAAGCAAGTGGATTACAGGAATCGTGGAGAGGAAAATGATATTTTGAAAATTGAGCTTTTATGTTTCAACGATGAACGTTAAACCGAAATGAACAAATGTTTTATCTGATCAATATATATTTATATGTATATGAAATATGTATGCATATGTTAAGGTATTATGAAAGTTTAAAATGTGTAAAGAATGTACTTTGTGTTTTAAATGATAAAGTAAAGGATTAAATGGATTTATAAAATGTATTTGAAGAAATGTTTAACATGGTTACCCTAAACCCCTATGACTGCAGGATCGAGTATCGGCCGAGGTACTTGGGGAGCGGTAAGGATTTAGAGGGTAGTTATAGGTTACTAATCGAGGGAGTGAAATAAAGCGCCGAGAGTAATATCCTTACACGTTATAAAGTAAGGATCGAACTCCTACGCAAAGCCAAGTGAAGTTTCAGCCAGAAGGGTTGCGGATCGAATGTGGATCATGCCCTCACCACCGCTGCATCTGAAATCGTTCGTGTGTTTATTCCTCGGGTTCCATCGTAAAAGAAAGAGTACAAAGAAAGTTCGGCGATAAACGCTTAAGGTATAAATTGGATTTTTAAATACTATAAGTATCATTATAAAGAAAGAAAGAAAGCTCGAGGCATAAATGCTTAAGGTATAAATTGATTTTAATCAGATAAGCTTATTGCTTTGATATATACCTAAAGGTTATTTCGACGAAATTACACTCACCGCCTTTAAATTTCATTCTCTTTTTCCGTGATGTTTCAAAAACATTTTCAGTGCTCCAGAAAGGTGAGCCAGAGTATCCTCCTCAGAAGAGTCGAAACATCGAGAGCATTTACGCATGTGAACGTAGATTGTATATAATTTGCATATTTTATAGGTTGAATAATTTGTCATGTTGAATAATTTGTCATGTATATATGCATATATGGATATATTTTGAAAATGAACCACTTAGGCGGTCGGCTTATCCCGCCAGCCCAATCTTTTATAAAACTGCACAATTGAAGAAGTTTTGGAATGTTTTGATGATTTGAAGTGAATAAATGTATATGTGTATATATTGTGTTTGATTACAAGTGGACGAGGAGTCCTAAAACTAAGTTTCGAAGTTGAGGATTGAAAGATTAGAAGTGCTAAATGTTTTCGCAGTGTTTTGTAAATTTGGGAAAGTCTCGAAATGAGAGAAACTCTCGCCAATTTTTATGAAAAATCCAAGTGTTTGAAAATGAAAAGAAGAAAAAAAAAATTTATCACTGGGCTCCGCATTATTTTCTAAAGATATGTTAAGAATCAGAAAGGGGTTCGCTTCCATGGATTTTATTTGATTGTTTTGAGGAAATGTTTCTATATCCATTGGAGTGCCGAGGTCCCCGTTCATGAGGTTAATCCTAGTGACTACGCAGAAGAGAGATGCCTCCCCAATGGACCTAAGCCCCGTCCCGGGTTCGAGTCTCTACGAGGCGAAAGAAAATGCCTAGAGGCACGATATTCCCGTGGAGTGGACCCACTGGCAAGGCACCCTGGTTACGGCGTGGACCCCACAAGGCCACCGAAGGGCACCCCGCGGTCACGGCGGTGCCACCCCACAATGTGCCGCCACGACATAGAGCTCATTTTTCAAGGAATACCACGCACTCCTTCTCGGCAGCTGCTCTCACCATGTGATATCCTCATTCCCACCGAGTTCTTTTCTTCGCCTCCCTGCAGATTCAACCTGTGACCTAGGTCTTAGTCCAATGGGAAGCATTCCTCAAAATTAACCGAGCTGGGTACTGCAGATGCTTCCATTGACTAAAGACTTTAGGTCCCGGTTCGACCTGGGGAGGCGAAAGGAACTCAGTGGGAATGAGGATATCCTATCCACCTGAAGGGTACCCATGAGGTGGTCACGAAGGGTGGGGGTCTCACATGCCCAGTCTTAGGAAGTAAGAAATCTTCAGTTATAAGAAATGAATATGAAGTATTGGAAAAGAAAAATACCTAGATCTTATAGAGAAATTCTAATTATAAGTAATTGATTAGAATCATGTTTCAGAAATGAATATGAATCTTTACTCAGTGAAAAGTATGGTTAAATGAGGAATCCAAACTATGCCACTTTCGCTTCTCGACAAATTCGTGATTCCAACTCGTGGAAAATCGAATGAGATTATGACGCAGAATCGACATCACAAAGAGTGAAATCCTGTCTACTCGAAGAATAAACCGGTTCGCCTAGTTAATATTTAGATTTAATTTCTTTTTTCCTTATTTTAAATGTAGGATTCCGCTATTAAAATTCTTATTAGTTACTAAATTTATTTCCTAAATGGAAGTTCAAATAGTATAGAACTCGAGTAGTCAGTAATTGAAATTTAAATTCTTTCAATATCTGCGGGGAACGATATCCGGATCCTATAGGTCCACTTTATTACTTTTACTAATTGCGGCACTTGGCAAAGGTTTAAGACCGAACTAACATTGGGAATGAGTTCAATGACAAAACAATTTTTCATGTGAGTATACAAGTTATATTTGGTCTTAACAAGTTTTTGGCACCGTTGCTGGGGATTTATTAATATTCATCTGGTGACAATGTCATAAATTGCCATATACAATTTGGTCTTAACAAGTTTTTGGCGCCGTTGCCGAGGATTAGATAATATTCTATGACCACCAAAGAGACTTCACGTAGTGGCGATCAAACCCTGAAGCTTCATCATGTACGAACTCCGACACTGTTAAAGGCAAGAAGGAAATTGGGAGCGATGTATAACACACATCCTCGAAGGAAGGCGGTTATTTATAAAGAAGCCTAGACACCTGGGGAAGTCACGCAGTCTATTCCAATTCTCCATAGACCGACATTAAAACTGCGTGCACTTTCCCAAAGGAAGGAAGACGAAAGAGCCACGTAGCTCAAATCAGGAGCCCGTAGCTCGGATATCAAAGAGCCACGTAGCTTAATTCAGGAGTCTAGTAGCTCAAATGTTAAAGAGCCACGTAGCTTAGATAAAGAGCCACGAAGCTCAGATCAGGAGCCAGTAGCTCATATATTAAAAAGCCATGTAGCTCAGATAAAGAGAGCTCAAATCAAGAGCCAGCAGCTCGGATATTAAAGAGACACGTAGCTCAGATTAGGAGCCAGGAGCTCGTATATCAAAGAGCCACGTAGCTCAGTTCAAGAGCCCAGTAGCTTGGATATTAAAAAGCCACGCAGCTCAGATCAAGAGCCTAGTAGCTCGGATATCAAAGAGCCACGTAGCTCAGTTCAGGAGCCCAGTAGCTCAGATATGAAAGAGCCACGTAGCTCAATTCAGGAACCCAGTAGCCTTGGATATTAAAGAGCCACGTAGCTCAAATCAGGAACCAGGAGCTCGGATATTAAAGAGCCACGTAGCTCATATCAGGAACCAGGAGCTCGGATATTAAAGAGTCACGTAGCTATGATTAAGAGCCACGTAGCTCATTTCAATAAGAGCTACGAACCTCAGTTCGGAAAGAGCCTAGTAGCTTAGCTCATCAAGAGTTAAGCAGCTAGATTTGTCAAGAGCCACGTGAGCGTTCGTATCGCCTAAGTGTGCAAAGAACTCGCTATTAAAGAGTTGAATAGCCCTAAACCACGCAAACAGCTTTAAACTAAGATAATAGAAAAACTAAGGTAAAGGGTATAAAGGCAACATTAACATATCATCAAAATCGGTCAAGATTAAATCCAAGGCTCAAAGCCTCAAAGTTAACAAAATGAGCAAAAATTACAGGGAAAAGCCTAGACGTCTGAATCAGGGCTCCGAGCAGCATGTACGTCAGAGGGTGAAGTACCAACAACCAAGGTAGGGGAGCCAGCCTCCACAGGAGGCTCAACATCGAGTTCACCAAGGAGAGGAATAGAGTTGGAGGCATCTGAAAGCACCATGGGGTTCGCTTCATCATCAAAGTCAGATTCTTTCGCCTCCCCCTCTGCAGGAACTTGGAAGTTGAAATCCAAACCTGGGAAAACCTTAGTAGCCTTACGACGAAAGGCAAGCCACCCGGAGGCCCACAAGGTACAGGCCTCGCCCACGCCCGCTGATCACCCCCTTCCTTCTCGACCGGCAAGGCCTCCGCCCAAAGATCCCGCAGCCCATGCCATTCCTCGCTGCGCTCCACCAGCTCACGGCCCGTAGCTTCCATCGTCGACCCACTTTAATGTTGTGGCTTTGACGCGTAGCTCATCCCGGACCATGTGTAGCTCGTCCCGGCCACCGCACTGTCCCGACCGTCACAACAAGACTCAGAACATTCTTCAAAATACCTGAATTTTTATAATAAAATTTATTATATATTCCGGGTATAATTGGGCCAACTTGGGTATTTTTCTGGGAATTGTTAGACGAATATTGATTAAATGATTATTGAATTTGAAAATAAACCTAAGTGAAAAAGAGAAAATATGGAAATCGAAAAACTTAATTCCATGTCAATCAGAAATAAGTTTATATGTCTATGAAAATAGAGACTTAAATGAAAAATAATAGAAATGAGGACTCCCACATAAAAAAAAAAAGAAATAAAGAAAAAGAAGAAAAATCAAGGAAAGGGCGTGGCATAGAAAGTGGCGAAGTTTCCTCCTTTTTAAAATACGATTTAGAGGATCCATAAGAAAAGGAAGAGAAAATGGAGGTATTTTAGAGTGAGAAGTTCTCACTTCTCTCTAGATTTTCCAAATCCATCGCTCAGGTCCCAAGCTAAGCAAAGAGGAAAGTCCTTCCTCGTGACAAGAGCTGAAAGTAGAGATCGAACCGCTTGACAACTCCAAGAGGTAGGTCTTCCTTACTTTGGTCATTTTCTACCCTGCCGCCACATTGTGATAGCGCCGCATTAGCCGACCTAGAGCTGAATTTGGGT
Source organism: Tetrastigma voinierianum (assembly GCA_016808115.1). NCBI lineage: Eukaryota > Viridiplantae > Streptophyta > Magnoliopsida > Vitales > Vitaceae > Tetrastigma > Tetrastigma voinierianum. The sequence goes on from JAEQBH010008975.1 coordinate 120,053, forward strand.
AAGAAATAAAGAGAATCTGCAGTGAGTCCTTCTCGTAAGTTGTAGCCACATCAATGAACTTGATGTTAGTTTTAAATTTCAATTTGACCTCTGTAGACTCAAGTTATAGTCCTTTTACTGAGGTCAGCCCAGCTCAATCTGGTCGGGTCAGTTCTGCCAATTCGGGTCAACTAGCTGGACTTTAGAACGGGTTCTTGAGTAATAAATAAAGGAATTCCGGAAAGAAGTCCTTCGGGAAAGTGTAGCCACGTCCGTGAACTTGACGTTAGGATTTTGAATTTCTCAATTGGACCCCCACTGCATGGGTCTTTACTCGAACAAATGGGTGAAGGGTCAGCCCATAGATATTGTCAACAGAGGCCACAGAATTGGCTCCGAAGAGCTCAACTCGTCATGCGAGTCAATTTCGCCATGGAGAGCTCAACTCGTCATGCGCAGCTCAACTCGCCGCGTAGAGCTTAGCCGTGCCCGGCGAGCTCACCGTCTCCGTAGAGCTGAGCTCGCCACTTCGCGCGCCGTCGGTCCGTGTCAGCTCGTCAAGATCGACCGCTAGCATGACCTCTCCAACTTCGGCCGCCATAACTTCTTCGTCAACTCGATTCGAGTGTTCTCGGGACCGTCGAAACATTGAGTCGCGAATCTATAACGTCCGGATATTATAATCATCGAATAAGTTAGATTTGATTCCACTTCAGTTTATTCGGTCATCACTCGTCAAGACTGACTACGCATGACCTCCAACTTCGGAAGGTCATATCTCCTTCGTTTGAACTCCGATTTGGGTGTTCTTGGAATCTATGGGAAGCCCATTGAGTCAAGAATACATTCATATTCCTGAGGAGTATATTAGATGTCAGACCGAGGTGTTATATTGAGCTCGTCCAGGTCAGGTCAGTTTGCTCGCTTAGGTCACTCGTCTCAAGCTGACTACGCACCCACCCTCCAACTTCTAAGGTCATATCTCCTTCGCTCGAACTCGATTCCGGCATTTTGACTTTATGGAAATCCCATTGAGTCAAGAATACATTCATATTCTGAGGAGGATAGAAGATGTTTGACCGAGGTGATAGATCAAGCTCGTCCAGGTCAGGTCAGCTCGTCGGCTCAGATTTGATCACAGATGACCTCCAACTTCGAAGGTCATAACTCCTTCGTCCGAACCCCCGCTTTCTGGTGTTCTCTACCTCTACAAAGCCCATTGAGTCAAGAATTCATCTATATATAGCTTGTCGAATTTGGAAATCCTATTAATCTCTGAAAATCAATCCTAACCAAAACTACTAGTACGCACGAATAATATTGTTCTTATTGGTTTTGAATAAGTGACCGACTTGCGAGAAAAGCCAACCGAGATTGAGATTCCAGGATTGGAATCAGCGCAAAGATTTTTGGGGTTTGTTCTGCATCAATTTATTCCTCGCTTTCAAGTTTTTGCATGTTTGTTCTAAAAGACATTGAATTCGATTTAATTGATTTGAGAAAAGTGATTGTGAAATGTTTGTATATAAAAATTGCATGATTATTGAAAATAAACTGCTTTATACAAGCGCATATATTGTATTATATTTTTCTATAAAGGATTTGAACACTTGGCCAGAATGTTAACCGCTTATTTCGAGATTATGATAGATTGGTATACCAATAGGGTCAAATAGCAAGCATCGCTGAACTATCGATGCTATTACTCCGAACAGCACAAATGGGATCAGACGGTAGAGGTTCACTATTTGATTGTTTATAACTACCAAGAGTCTACCGGACCGTGACCGCGGTTATAAACCATGTGATACCGACCGCAGCCCAAGTGACCGTGCCGGTGACTCTAATATCCTCGTATATCGGGAAGACATAGAAGTTAAATTCAAGTAAGGGCATAATTGAATTGATTGGCATAATCGAATTGATTTGCAATAACCGAATTGATTCGCATAATCGAATTGATCTCACAATCAATTGAATTGCGAATCGAATCACCGTGGAGTATAATTGGAATTGATTCGAGATTGCGAAATATTGATTATGAAAATGTATTTATGGGATGATCACGAACTATAATTTATTGTATATATATAACAAAGTATATGTATTGTATTTATATTGATCATCCAAAGATTGAAAGTTCTCAATTATTAAATCGCGATGAATTGATTTAAGCCGGAATCGAGGAATGGATTTATAGAAAACCACTAAGCATGAAAATGCTTAGCCTATTGTTTTACCAATGCGCAGGTACCGAATAATAGATAATGATCGAAAGCGGACCTAAGATCGAGGAGCGCCGAAATATAAAGAAGGAAATTTCGAGTATGTCTATTACGTGCATTCATTTCATGTTTCTTTCGATATTATATTATAAAACACTTGAACTCGAACATTTATTTGTAAATCATTTTGAAAAGGCTTCAATGTTTTCATCAGAACAGATTAAATATAAATGCTTACGGCCACCAAATTTTGAAACGGCTCGCAAAGATATGATTTCTTTGAAAGATTGAGTGGATTTTAGTGGCATCCCGACTCGGCTCGATCCGCCCCAAATGGGTCGGCCTGCATAACACACACATCCTCGGCGAACCCCGCCGCCCGAGCCTTATTTTCCTTATTTTCAGCCTGGGCCTTCGCGGTCGTGGTGTGTTTCAAGTTTGATTTATACTACGGTCCTCGCCACAGACCGTATTCGAGCTCAAGGCCGCATTCCTAAGGGTCGAAGCGACCTTGGCTCTACTTTATTTCACTGCCATCAGAAATTTCTGGGCCGGCTCCTCTCACCAGCGTGCTCTTCATATAGGTGGCCATCTGCAGAAACGAGATAAAATTAACAGATAGTTTGGAGAAACAATGAAACGAACAAATTAAGGCGCCCCGGATTTACAAAGAGCCAAGCCCTCGGTTATAAGGCTTAACCTCCTCATGCATGGCTTCCGTCCTCTTGAGGTCAAAGTCCCGTAGGACATACGATATAGCCCCGACAGAGAGCTCTACACTTGCGAACAGCGAGTCCTCATCTTTCTCAGAACCGAAATGTTTCCTCCCCTCGTCCTTAAACGCCTTGGAAGGAAGCTCGACGGCTCACGGCGTGGGCCCGAACAAAAAATAGGCACGATATCCGTGAGATGCTAGGTCGTCCTCCTTAGGGGACTCGCTACCGCACTGGGGAGAATCAACTATGGACCCGCTATCTTGACACTCGCCCGCTAGGATGCCGCGTGACTTCTCACCTCGAATTGCTCCTGATCCGCGCTCCCGAAAGGGGTATCGATGATGAGGAGGACGCCCCCAACTTCAAGACTTTGCCTTGAGCCCCATGGCTGTCCTCGGAGGCAGCCAGACTCAGCTGGCGCTTCTTTTTCTTCTTCGCCAAAAATCAACCCCGCTTGGAAGCTATTCCCGAAGGCTTCATGACGTAAGATCGCGGCCCTAAAGCGCAGGGTCGAGATAGCTTCACCCTCGGGCGTCCGGAGGTCGAGAAGGTTCCACACCAAAAGGTTCGGGAATACCAACCTAATGAGTTCAAAATACGTCCGCGGACGACATTTAACCAACTTCCGCTTCACCTCCTCATCCTCATAACTGAGTTTGGGACGAATACTTGAAGGCAACACAACCAAGGCAAAGTTAAGAACACCTCATAGCTTGAAAAAAAAATTAATTAACCCCAACTAGTACGAACAGAAAACTCACGCAGATTCTCTAGGGCAGTCCATCCTGTCGGAATGGCAAGCGTATCCTCCCGATCAGTAGGGTTGTACTCCCAGTTGCGACTCCCGATAAAGAAATAATGTTCCTTCCAATGTTTATGGGAGGACGGAAGATCTGAAATGATTAGACTGGCATTAGACTGTTTGGAAATATACAAAAAGCCCTCTGTGGCCTCTTTCACACTAAAGAAGTCCAATAGCAGAGCTATGCTAGGAATGCCGAGGCCCTTGTCCCTAAAAATGATCAGAAGGCCAACCAAAACACCCCAGAAATTGGGAGAAAGTTGGGACTGACAAACGTTGAAGAACTGTAAGATGTTCTTGATAAAGGGATGCAGAGGAAAACGAAGACCGTTGTCGAAGGCCGCTTCAAAGAAGCAGACCATCTTGGGAACCTGGACTACATAGGAGGTGGGAAGGTCAGGGCACTAGACTCGGACGCCAAGAGGGGGCCTAGCGTAAACTAAGGTTTCTTCCATAAAGGGCTCGACCTAATAGACCCACCTGTCCCCATACTCACAACCCTCAAATATTCAGAACCACCAAGGTACTTTATCTCACTAATTTTTCCCTTTCCCTTGCCAGGCGAGGACAGATGACCCACTAGAGGGGCCCTATCCACCACGACGACAAGATTACCGGATCCCCCGCCGGTCCGTCTGACCAGATTCCCGCCGGGCCTTCCTCCCATGCGCACCGTAAGAACGATTGGGACCGAGGCACGCATGATTGTTTAGTATAAGAGGAGACAAACAAGGACTACCAAGGACCCACTTAAATCCGCACAAGAAAAGGTAAACAGGCAGAAGAAGAAAGACGACTGCCAGGGAAGAAAACAAAAAGAGAAGACCCTGCCGACATGTAATGACTTAAAATCACCAAGAATAGTCTTGAGCAATGATCAGAGAAGACTTGGGAAAGAAAAATCCAATTGTTGCAAAGAAAAAAGGTTTGAAGAACAAGGGATACGATTCAAATAGTCGTGGAGGTGCTTCGAAAAACACTAGAAACGTCAGCCGAAATGGACGTGGAAGTCGAAGAGAAGCCATAATTATCGCGGTACGATGGGCGGCGACAAGCCTAGATCAACAAATCCCGCTCGCCAATGCATTCACCACTGATCCAAGATAACTTAGCCTCACCCGCTTCGTTTCGCCAAGGGTCAGGCAACCATAGTGCCTTAAAAATCAATTTATAAGCCCAGAACGCATGCTCAGTGGGAGTTAACCCAGAACGGGTCGGAATCTGTGCCACCGAAGAGGCCTGAATGGAGGATTCGACCCATGATAACTTCTTGGTCACTCTCAAGGAGTAAGCCTAGGGCCGAAGCTAAGCCCAACGAACCGAACGGGTGACGAGGATAATCCATTGTCCACCAATTGAGCCGTAAGAAGGGAAAGCACCCCACTTTCATGATCTGATATCTACCCATTAAGGGAAGAAAGATCTCCCACTATTACGGCTCTCTAATTATCCTCTAATATTCAGTTGGCGATAAGGAAGAGAAGATCCCCTGCCCAATTGGGAAGATGTCGTATCACCATCCAACAAGGAAAGTCATTGTGATCATCCACTATAAATACCGAGCAATCCCACTAAAGAAAGGTACGCAGTCATAACGCCATCATCAGTTGAATTCTTCACTTTTCATAAGAATGAACCTCAGATGACCCTTTCAAAGGTGCGCCTACTGTGTTATAGACGATCCGACCTAATGGATCGGGTCTCAACATCCCAAGACACCCGCTTCCGTATCGATAGAAAAAGCATCGTCAAATACATACATGTAAATGACTAGTATGACATCTCTAACTCAGATAAAAACCCAATAAGCCTGATTTCCTGCATATATTCCAAAGTGGATAGATAAATAGGCATTTCGCTTCCACAGGGATTACAAGTTATAAGTCGTCCCGCTTCTCGTCATTAAAGTGGCCTAGTTGGGTACTACAGCACCCGTTAGGCCACATAACATGCATAGGTCACTGCCTCGTGCAATGATGATACTGGTGTATATACGACTCCTCGCTTAGTCATACAAGACATGTATAGGTCACTATTTGTCCAAGTGATGATACTTCAAAGTATATACGCTTATCTCCCGTATCCACGTCTTTGGAATATACATGCATAAAAAATAAAAAAATGATACAAGATGATATAAGATAATATGAAACGTGACACATGAAAAATGCATAAAATATGCAAATGATACGAAAGATGCATATGATATGTAAAAGAAATATATGTTTATAAGCTATTGTAAATGTATACTAAAATTAAGGATCATTGCAAGTGGTCATATATGTTATATGTTTCCCACTAAGCTATAAGCTTAGCACGGATGTTTATTTCATGTAGGTACTGAAGAGGATATTCATGGCATTTCGCATCCACTGTGTGGCCAACATTTAAATAGAAGCCCACCCCAAGTAGGTTTCGATTTGTTGCGATATGTAAATGTATTTTGTAATAGTGAAATTGTATAAGAACAAGTAAATGAGACTCTGATATATGTATTAATTATGAACACCACTACTGGTTGTTTTATATGTATGTTATGTTTTTTTTTCTTTATGAATATATATATATATATATATCGGGTCCACCAACGACGTAAAAACAGGTTAAAGAGTCCCAACTCGCCCGCTTCCTCACTTCCCATACGCCTAGGGTCGGGTAGCACACCTAAGTGGCATAGAGTCAGGTTTAGTGGCTTTGGCGATATAGGATAGAAAAAGTACAGGTCTAGTAATTATGTCACCTAATGTGGATGTCCTTGTGTCTTGTGTCTTCTATAGATGGATCATCCTTCTAATTCAGTTAAAGAAGCAGCGGAGAGTGTTAACCCTGGAGATCAGGGGTTATCATCTTCTGAGCCCTCTAAAAGCAATGCCCCCGCCGAGTCAAATGAAGCCTTGCTGATGATATCTCAGGACATGGCTTGGGTATTGGAAAGATTGACAGCACTGAAAGCCCCAATAGACATGGTGTGTTAAGACATATTGAGGAATTTCCAATGGACAAACATGGAAGAGTCCGATAAAGCGAATTCCGGCTAGAAAAGCTACAAAGAATATTGAGGAAGGCTAGGATGCCTCCGATCGTAAAGTATCATGTGTAGTCTCACTATTGAAGAGTGAGGCATATGATTGGTGGAAGCTAGTGTTGAGGAGTTCAAGGATTCCAAATCCTATACCATGGGAATTCTTTACTGAAGAGTTTAGGGCTAATTATGTTTCTAATATGTATTGGGAAACTAAGTGGAAATAATTCCTTAATTTGAAGCAAAGGAACTTATCGGTGGCTGAATATGAGAACGAATTTAGTCATCTCAGTAAGTATGCACCGGAGTCAGTTCTCACCAAGGCATTTGGGTGTAGACAGTTCGAATATGGACTACATGAGTCCATAAAAAGATATTTGGCGCCTGTCACAATATTTCAGCAAGTAAATTTCTATCAGTTGGTGCAGGCGGCAATGGAAATAGAGAGATCTGAAGCAAGTAGTAAAGAAAGGTTTTAGAAGAAGAAGTTTTCTAGAGGAGCTTCTTCCTCCTCGGGTAAAAGAGCTAGAGATTCCCAAGCTGAGTTAGTACAGGGTTCGGCTATAAGAGGTAGAAGATAAGGAAGTACAATGGTACCTAGTTCTGGTAGAGGTGCTTCAACTGGACTAGGAGAAGTCCCAGAGTGCCCTCATTGCCATAGACGGAATTTGGGCGTGTGTAGATTATTGATAGGAGGATGTTTTAGATGTGGAAGCACTGAACACTTAATAGCAAATTGTCCCTTAGAGTCAGGGGATAATAGGAGTTTGCAAGGTAGTGGCAGAGGAAGATCTATTGCACCACCTTCGACTCGAGATTGAGGTAGGTTGAGGCGGCCCTCGATTCAAGATAGGGGACGCAGGTATAAGTCGTAGAGACAAGAATCGTCCTATGCCTATTAGACCCTAACACGAGCTATGCTATGAAGGTCGTGGAGAATCGTGGATGCTCCCCAAGTGATTGTTGGTATTTTTCCTTATGATATTGAGATGCATGCTTGATAGACCCGACTTTACTCATTCGTATATCCGTATCGGCGTGTTTGATAGAATGCCATCAGTAGAACAATTACCATATGATATGCTTGTTACTAGTCCCCTGGGGCATAGTGTCAGAGTCAACCGAGTGTATAAAAACTGTCACCTAATGACTCATGATAGAGAGTATTTCATGAGTTTGATTTAATTTTGGGAATGGATTGGTTATCCAAACACCGGGCTATAGTTGATTGTGATAAGAAAATAGTAAGGCTTAAATGTTATGACATGTCAGAGGTAACAATACATGGTATCCAATCTGGAGTCGTGTCAAATGTAATTTCAGCTATGCAAGCCTGACGATTGCTGAGGAAAGGTTGTGAAACCTTTTTGGCTTTGGTGCTTGACTCTAAAAGAGGTCAAGTAGATGTGGAAAAGATTCCAGTAGTAAAGGAATTTCCGAAGGTGTTTTTCCCCGAGGAATTACCGAATACCACCGAAGAGTAAAGAGATATGTCTATTGAAGTCGTAGACATGGAATCCACTCTAATTTCTGTGTTCCTACCGCATGGTCTAATTGAACTAAAAGAGTTAAAGACTTAACTACAGGAGCTATTGGACAAGGGTTTCATTCGACCTAGTGTTCGCCTTGGGGTGTGACGGTTTTATTTTTCAAAAAGAAAGATGACACTCTCCGAATGAGCATTCATTATCGGCAAATAAACAAAGTGACAGTGAAGAATAAATATCCGTTGCCGAGAATAGAAGATCTTTTTTATCAGTTGAAAGGAGTTGAAACCGTCTTTTTCACTATAGACTTATGATCGATATTATCAACTTC